>JBBJLR010060271.1:0-11374 GCA_037577145.1 Brachypetersius gabonensis
GCTGTCTCGTTTGTAAAAAGGCTGTTAAACACACTGGAAACACAACGAATTTATATAAACATATGAAAAGTCATAAACAAGAAAACACTGAGCTTCAGAAAAGGAGAGAGGAGAGGAGAACCCCCCTCTGACCCCGACAGACCCAGACCCCGCCCCAGAGGCAGAAGCCTTTCAGTATGGCAGAGAATATCCAGGTTGAGAAATTGTGGAGAAAGTAATATTTTAGTCATCTTCGGCATTAATTAATATAAATTTTCAAAGTGCAGCTGCTCGTTTGTTATTTCAGCCAACTCAAAAAGTATAAGTTATGCTACGACCTAGAATACATTTATCCCATTGAAAGGTGTTATTTAAATGAATAAATTTACTGGAATTGAAACAAATACATTGCATATAATATGGCTCATATTTAATCGAATATAACTACCCTTTTGTGTTAACTGTGATGATTACTATATTTCAGCAACAAATAGGTGTGCTATAGACTTAATCATTTATATTTCTTTATTACGTTGGGGGTTGTTTTAATTGCACTTTATTTGTTGTATTTTCACTAATTGTTTATTTTAAAATTATTTTTAGTTATTGTTTTATTTATTGTTTATTTGTATTGTAGTTTGGTGTGAGAATTTTGTGTTCTTTCTTTATTTAAGAAAAAAATATTGTTCTAGTGTTATTGTTATTATGATAATAAAGTATTTTTCTATTCATAACTTTGCTCAAATTCTGTGCAGTGTTTTAATTAATTAATAATTCAAAGGAATAAACACAAAAACACTTAAAGGACAGGCAAATTCATTCAGATTTAGCAATTTGATGATACATCCACATTAATTATTAAAAAGTTAAAAAAAAAAAGTTTCGGTATCTGGCTCCGTATTTATTTGGTATCGGATCGATACCCAATTTTGTAGTATCGCACACCACTAATACACATTTCAAATTAGGCGCTTCAGTGAATCAAAGATTCAATTTAGCGAGTCAGTGATTCAATCAGGTGTGGGCAGAAGGGAGGAGCTGATAAAGAGGAGCTTGGTGTATGGGGGGGGTCTTACAACGTGTGTACGTTGTTGTTTGTTTGGGGTCTATCAAAGTGTGTACGTTTTTGTTTGGGGTCTATCAAAGTGTCTAAGTTTTTGCTTGTTTGTTTGGGGCCAGTCTCAAGGTGTGTACATTTTTGTTTTTGTGTAAAACATTGATGTAAAAGCTTAAGTAATAACTGACAGATTTGCTTTTATGTAAATAAACAGTTCAATCATGTCAACATCTGTGTATATACTTCATTATTTTAAAACTCGATTGAAATTATACTTTTTCATACAAAATACACTATATAGACAAAAGTATTGGGACACCCCTTTTTTCAGGGTTTTGACTAGGCCCCTTACTTTCAGTGAATCTTAATGCTTCAGCAGACCAAGACATTTTGTACAACACCATGCCTATGACTTTGTGAACACAGTTTGGGGAAGAATCTTTTCTATTCCAGCATGACTGTAACCCAGTGCACAAAGCAAGCTCCATAAAAACAGATGTGGAAGAACTTGACTGCCCCCACAGAGCTCTGACCTCATCCACATCCAACACCTTTGGGATGATCCGGAACAGAGATTGTGAACCAGGCCTTCTTGTCCAACATCGGTACCTGACTTCATCAATGCTCTACAGCATGAATGGGCACAAATTCCCACTGAAACATTCAAAATGCCTCCCAAGAAGCGTGGAAGCTATTGTAGCTGCAAAGGGCGACCAACTCCATATTAAAGTCTATGTTTGAATGGAATGTCATTAAATTCCCTGTTGGTGTAATGCTCAGACGTCCCAACACTTTTGTCCTTCCCCAAGTTGGATGCATGGCGTTGTCCAAAATGTCTTGGTATGCTGAAGCACTAAAATTATCCTTCAGTTGAAGTAAGGGGCCAAGGCCAAACCCTGAATTAAGAAGGATGTCCCAATACTTTTGTGTATATTGCGTGCTTAGGTTTGCTGTGAATCGGCTCCTCCGACTCGCTGGAAAGAGTCGGCTCAAAAGACCCGGCTCGCTAAGGAGTCGGATCTCAGTTACGCAGATGGCAGAGCGGGAGTCACGGAGAGAGGGATTTACAGAAGGAGCGACGATAAGAGGAAAAAAGTGCGAGATAAAGTGCGGCAGAGGTGAGTAAGAAGAGGGTATATTTTGCATCAGGTGTGAAGGAAGGAGAGAAAGTGTTTTGGGCTCTTTTGGAAGTGCTTTTTTCATGCAGCTGGTTGTTTTCTTGATGTTGAGACTGAAAGTGTCTTTTTCAAAGACTCTTTCGTGTACAGTTTGAAGACTGCAGGGCTCACACGGTCTGTATTTTGGTTGATGTGTGTTTTTTTTCATGCATGCACAAATACATTGTGTGTGTATTCGGGGGGCGTCTATTACACAACACGTGTAGAGTTTTAACCCGTACATGTCCATCTCTGACACTTCTACATTTCTCTCGTCCATGTGACTTAAAGTGAGCCTTAATGTCAGTTAGGCACTTTTAGTTGTATGAACTAACGGCATGGACACACAGTTCATCCATCACTTTAGACCAATCAGATACCTTTTATTTCGACATGAGTGGATTAATGATATTTGCTGCCTCAGATTTGGGAAATGGTAGAAGAAATAGTAAATATATTGTGTTGAACTCTAAGTTAGTCTTCATCAGTTGTGGCAGATCTTGCAATGTGGCTTTAGCAGGTCAATGGTGGTGGCCTAGTGGTAGGACCAAAAGGTCACAGGTTCGAATCCTACCTCCAGCACCACCACTGGGTCCCTGAGCAAGACCCTTAACCCCAAGTTGCTCCAGGGAGACTGTCCCCTGTAGTTACAGAATGGAAGTCGCTTTGGATAAAAGCGTCTGATAAATGCAGTAAATGTAAATGTCAAGCACCGGACAAGAACCTTATTGATGCAGGTGGACGCCCTTTAACATGTTCATTCTGGTGTCCTTTCTTCTGTTGTTGCTATTATTATTATGTTTTGTGCATTATTTTATGCAGTACATTAGAATCCGGAAACTTTATTGATCTCAGAGGAAACTGCTTTTGTTCGAACTGCACAGACACACAGAGACGAGAACCAAATGACATATAAAATCTAAATAAATCCAATAAAACTCAATATGTAATTCACTATGCTACACAATACTATAGATAAGTAACTTACAGTTACGTGAGTTACTAGTAACACAAATGGTTAGGAGTATGGTATTGCATGTAATAGAAAGCAGGAGTATATAAGTAATACACACTACTTGTCATTGCGCATAAGATATTGCACGTAATGATAATGTTTTAGCAGCTAATAAGAACATTGCACATGGTGGGCTATTACACTTCATAGCGAAATATTGCACATAGTGGTACACACAACAGTTTTGAACATGTTCTGTCTTCATTAAAAAGTCCATCTCCCACTTTTTCATTGTTTCTCACCCCCTGAGGTTCACTTACGGCATCTGTGTAGCTTTATGTACACAAATCAATTGTCTTTTTACTAAACCTTTGTTTGAAGTTAACAAGCTGTGTTTGTTACTGTGCCTTTTAAGTTTAAAAGATGGAAAAGAGCTCTGTTCTGATTGCCTAGGATCGTGCCCCTTTCCAAGGGCTGAAACACTCTTTATACCTTCATTGTGGGCAGAGCTGAACTGCTCTAGGGTAAATAGACATGCTTATGTAATATTAGTTCAGATGATGACATCACAAAAGAGTATTAATTCAAAATGTGATGCTTTATATGCTTTGATGTAACATCTAGGGAATAAATGCTGTATTTTCTTTTTTCCAATGACGTCCAGTTGGACTCCTGCCAGAATCTGTTCAGTATTCGGTTAGATTTTGGTATAAAGCTTCTTACTGAATTGCTCAGTAGATGGAAGGGAGCTTTTGCTCTTTTATGGCCAGTGGGAAGAGCAGGAAAAGAGATGACCTTTAATTAAGAAGTCAGGAGTAACAGCCGGGTCTAAAGGGAGGAAACATGGTCAGCAGCACAGATTGCAACCCTCTGCTTTCCCACAGAGAAGAAAAGTATCCGTACCTGTCTGTATTCACCTGCTTTTGGAGTGGATATTTTTAGCCTGATTCTGCAGTACAAAGGAAGAATAATAATGTTCTTCCTTTAAAAGTGTCATGTCATGTGTTCTGCCAGCAGAGCTTCTGGCTTCCTCTGATTTCAAGGTTTATTTACTTGTTTAAGTCCTGCTGGGCCTGCAGTGGCATGATTAGTTGAAAGAGTCTCCCAGTCTGCAGTCCTCTATGGAGAAAACACACAGAGGCAATATGCATGACAATATACAGACAATGGCCTACACATGCAAGACAATGTCCATTGATACTAGTGGGCAATTAGAGAGCTGTCAGGTTGTAGTGGCTGTGTAGTAGCTGTGTTATAATAGCTTTGTACAGCTGTGTTAAAGTAGCTGTGTTATTGTAGTTATTTATATGTCTTATAGTGGCTGTGTTGTAGGAGTTGTGTTATAGTAGCTGTGTAGTAGCTGCGTTATAGTAGAACGTTGTCTGTACTGTCCAATTTTTATATGATATTGATATTATTTTATTGAGGATTTTACTCAATAATGTTAGTTTTGACCAAAAGGTACAATTATAGTCTGATAGCAACCTTTTAGATGACCACAGATCAGATATTGTAGTTTCAAGGCCCTGTCGTTGATTCTCATTTCACTCTACATGCTCAACCTATCATGGCCCAACCTTCCAGAGTACATTTTGATTTTCATAAGAGATGACTTTTAATGAGCAATACATGCACTGGGTGACCAAAAGGAATCTTGTTTTTCAGAACTTTTTTATGTTTTCATGATGCTTGTGATAATTTTGTGTATTAATGAGCAGACCTTTGAAGAAAACAATCAATAGTGACAGTGCTACCTTTGAGATAAAAACCAAAGTCCATTCATTTCACCTTCTTGGCATAGTGTCAGCACTCAAAAAGATCAGTACTTAAAACTTTCAACTGAACAAATCAGCTTTGGGGAGCTTTTAACAGCAGTTTGGATTATTTTGATTACTATTATTTAGGCTCTTCCCTCTTTATTTGCTAAATGAAATGATCTACATGAAACACAGGGCCCTGAAAACAGCGCTGTGTTTTAGGCGCTTATGTTTCCAGGGATC
Source organism: Brachypetersius gabonensis (assembly GCA_037577145.1). NCBI lineage: Eukaryota > Metazoa > Chordata > Actinopteri > Characiformes > Alestidae > Brachypetersius > Brachypetersius gabonensis. Next base: position 5,149 of record JBBJLR010060271.1, read on the forward strand.
TTTGTTCCTCAGTCCCTGTTTCCTCTTTGTTATTTTAGAACTGGCCAGGTGTTCCTAGAGCCCTGTTTCTTCATTGAAATGCTCTTAGAAACTACTCTATGTCCCCTTGGCTTATTTTCTCAATTCGATAACATTAGAAATATATCAGCTATAGAGATGCATGATATGCACACAATATCAGTATTGCGATTTTACTGCTACATATTGCGATTGCAATGCTTTTAAAGAATTTAAAAGACTAATTTCCTTACTTTTCTTAAACCAAAGAGGCTTTAAATGTCCATAAATATTGTTTCAAAAATGTTTACTCCCTTATTCATGTAGTCCAAATGTGGGAAATAAGCTGCAAAAACAGGCAATTTTTAAATGATGTTTTTGAAGTCACCAAACCAACACATTTAAATATTAGACTTTTGTTGGATTACATGAAGACCTCTGTTAATCAGAACACTCGTTAACTGACCTGGAGCTGTGACTGGTCACGCTGTCAGAAACACTGTTATTGTTTAGAGGCTCATTTGTTATATTGCAACCTTTTGTGATATCAGTACTGTTGAGATCGATATTGTAATAACAATGAACAGACGATGTATTGCGCATACCTTATCAACATCAGCACCTCTGTATTATTTACAGAGGTGTATATTGCGATATGGTGTTTGTGGTCATGTTGCTTTCAAGTAAATTCTCTTAATAAAATACACTCTGTACGTTTCATTGAACAGGTGTGAGAGAGGCAGTCCATATTTACCAGTCAATACTACTTAGGCCCTTAAGAGCCACAATAGACCGTACTATGTTGTAAAACATATTCAGGAACACTCAGGGTTTTGAAGTATGACCTTTAGTGACCTCATGCCCTTCACCCGGCCCTATTTAACTGTCATAGCTTTCTCTTATGTGTCATGTTGAGGTGTAATGGACTGGGTCCTGGAACCTGGGGACATCAGCATAGTATAGTGTAGAAGCTAATTATATGCAAAGGATTCTTGAAAATATTATTTTTTTTATTGCTTTTTATTTATTTATTTTGCAGATATTTGGAATAATAGTGAGATTTTTTACATTTCCATAGGAAGCAAGGCGACCCCAAGCTTAGCATAAATAAACTTCAATGTTAGGAAGAGAAAAGACAAGGCTATTGCAATCTGGCACCATCCGCCGAGATCTCTTCTCTGCTGTAATTGAATTTATAGGCTGTTACGCAGTGACTCATTCACGTCCACAGGCCATGGCTGCAGTCTGTCGCTGGCTTTTTTGTACTGAAGTCCCACGGCTCTCTGGGGCTGAGAGACATGAGAGGTCAGTTCTGCTACAACAGAACAATTACAATAATCATTCAAATGTCCGACAGATGACAGGGCAGAGCATGGCTGGCCTTTTATAACAAGCATTGTTATTAAAAATTCACTCTTTTCCATGAATCCAATTAAAGCCAAAGCTGTATAAAGTTTGCTTCTTTAGTTTCAGCTCTGGACCAATGAGGCTAATATAGCTAATAGAGGTGGGAGAAAAAAAATCTACATAGTCTATTGTGGCTCTTAAGGGCCTAAGTAGTATTGACTGGTAAGTATTGACTGCCTCTCTCATTCCTGTTCAATGAAACGTACAGTTTATTTTATTAAGGGAATTGACTTGAAAGAAGTATGACCACAAACAAGATATTGCAATATGCACCTCTGTTAATAATACAGAGGTACTGATGCTGATAAGGTATGCGCAATACATCGTCTGTTCATCGTTATTGCAATATCGGTCTCTGCAATACTGATATCAATGTATTGTGATATCTTTCTTATGAAGTAATGTAGGTACACTAAATTATGTATATATTGGTACATACAAAACAAGGAATGGAAAGGAATTAAAGGCCCAGATTCAGAGATGTCATGTACTGTTTTCTTTTCTTTAGTACCATAAGGGGTAAAACAAATCACAATGTATTGTGAATCAAACTCTGTGCCATAAAATGTTGTGTCGTGGCCCAAAAATTGCAATAGTATCGAATCTGTGACCATTTTTGTTTGTAGGCAAACAATTAGAATTAACAGTTACCTACATCTTCATACTGCCTCCATTAACTGCAGTTATTTAATGACTCGCATACATGTTTTTTGCCACTGTGACAAACAATTACCCAGAAGCTGTAAAAACGAGCATGTTTGAGGTCACTGAACAGATTGAAGCAAGCATGTGATGATGAAGCCATGCACTAAGCATTATGCTAAACTGGCAGCTTAATGATGAGGCCTACAGTACTGGGTTTCATTCTTTTTAAAGAAAGACTATAAAGTTCTTTGATTTGATTTGATTTTCATATGAGTTGATATGAAGCTCCAGACCTTTTTGTAACGAAGGACCAGCACGTTTTCAGTCCTTTTCAGCCTGACTACTGAATATGGTCTGCCAGTTTACAAGCTTTGGATTATGAGCTTTGCATTATTACCCTACTTAAGTCTTGTGTAACGTAGCAAATAAAATTGCAGCCCTTGCGATCTCTTTGAACTTTTCAGGTTTTGTTAGACGTTTTTCAGCCCCACTGTGTAGATCCTGTGCAAGACTAAAGAACCAAACTTCAGGCACCAAACATGCCTTGACTTGTTGGCTACAATTTAAAAGAAAATTTTTAACATTTGATTTTTCTCTCAATCATCACTTTTTTCACTGATTCTTATATGATGTGTGTGATGAGTAGTTCTACATGGTCTTAATACTCATTATTACAGTAATACCCTCATAAATACAGTCATCACTACTTCCGTTTGCTCGTATTGGTCTGAAAGAGACAGTCAGTGAGTCACTCCAAAGGAATGTATGGGCTCCAACCTCCATAAAACGAGGGCACCGGATGCAAGTTAAACATTGATAGTTTCAGTGACTGACTCATAGCACTGTGTGCTGAATTCAGGTTTACAAGCAAGGAAACGCTGCACAGTTTCTGTGCCTTCAAGCTACTAAAACTCAACCGATTATGAAGCTCAGGTGCTACACACATTGCGTTATTTCTAGGTGTGGAATTCTCAGAATTATTTGATTCCATTGATCCTTTAGGAAATGATTTAGCACCCAATGAAATGACACAGTCCACAGGGAGTTGCCCCTGCAATCAGAAGGTCAGAAGGCGAATCCCAGGACTGACAGTGGCACTGCGAAAGTACCCTTGAGTAAAGTACTGTCCCCACACACTGTTCATTGAACATAATATAAAGGTTGTTGGCTATTGTTAGGGCTGTTCCTACCTTGAAAGGTTCCTCACATACCATAGTGTATTTAGTACTAAGTATTTTCTTTGTATTTCTGGAGAGTTTATTTTGACTTAAACTACATTTTATATATTGAGTCTTGTGTTTCTGTGTGTACTTGTAGCATAAGCAACTTACTTAGCAATTAAATTTTCTGATTCTAATTGTGACACTGACATTGAATTAAAGGTCCAGATTCATAGATGAACTGAAGCATGTACTTTTCTTTATGACTTATTATGCATTTTAACACTGCACAGGTAAAACAAATTACAGTGTATTGCAGAAACAAATCATAGTACTGTACTTACTGTGTCATAAAATGTGAGGTACCACAACCATGTTGTAGCTTGGCCCAAATATTGCGATGGGATCGAATTGTCACCTCTGTGGCAATTCACACACATTTCATATAGAAAGGCAGTTCTCTAAAGAGCAAACCTTTATTTTCAAGAGCGTATGTAGTGAAGTTTTGAGTTTGTATTTTATTTTGACCGACGATGAATACGTAGATTTCTGAATATTATTATATCAAATTTAAACAGGTGTTAACTTTCCAAATGTGGTTGCTTTGCCACCTTTAGACCGATGTGTTTTACACCTTTAACCCCAAATATGGCCTGAGACGTCTCATTTATCCACTTTCACACCGAGACGCTGTGGCTTGGCATTTGCTTTCTGTCATTAATCTGGTGTATAATGTTCGTTAGCGCTGGGAGCAGTAAGCGAACTCTTGCAGACGTTTCCATCTCCTCATGGGACATCAGCAGCCGCCCGGCTGTGCAGATCACTCCCAGGAAGGCGGCGTGGTGCTTTTGTTGCCAGCAGCGTTGCTGGAGGCATGCCAGGACACGTGAGTGTGGCGTCCTGACACATGGTGAAGGCTTTTCTGAGCACCATTGGGAGCAGGTTTAATACAGTACAGGCCACACAGTGCTCTTATTAGATAATCCTGCTCTCTCTGATGGTGCTTTGTAACATTTAGTACAAGGGTCAGCAAACTATGACCTCAGCTGTCTTGCCTGCTTTATCTCTGGTTAACAAGTCCAAGTGTGATGCAGAAGAACACTTTCTATTAAACTAATTTAGAGACGGCTGGTAGCCTAGTGGTTAAGGAGTCGCCTCTGGCACCAGAAGGTCGTAAGTTCGTATCAGAATAAGGTAACATTCCCTCACACTGCTCCCCAGGTGCTGTGTTCATGGCTGCCCGCTGCTTCACTTGGTGAATGGGTTAAAGTATTTCACACTGTTCGCACCGTGTGCTGTGATGTGTTCTTGCATGACAACTAAACAGTTTACACTTAGTGATGAGGGTCAAGAGACAATAAAGACAGGTATGTTCTCCTGGACTTCTGGCCCTGGATAGTGAAGATATTTCAGGGGATCCCTCTTTTAGACAATTGGGCCATTCAGGGGCCTCAGACAATCCCCTTATTTGTAGCTAACATCACAGAAAAGTGAAGTAGATGTCTGGGGATGCAAATTTAATGAGAAATGGTATAGAAACTTTGGTGAAACCTTAGACCTCAGAGTGTATAGGTAAAATCTGATCTTAACAAATATAAATGGTCTAAAAGAGTCTAAGAACAGTGATTGTTGTCACCGTTTGCTGTTCTTTCGCTTGGTGCGCCGCCTCCCAGCCATTCTCCGGACCCCCTCCCTCTGTCGATTTTCCCCTCCCACTTGTGGCGGAGACTATCCTAAAAGTCTCCCAGGTTCTAAGACCTAAATTAAAATAAATTTTTGATCTTTTTTCCGAAGAGCCATCCACTGACATTCACAGGTTGTTTAGGGAAACATGAGACTTGCTGAGATGGTGACTGAGATGGTCTTGCTGTGGTGTAAAACCATGGTTCCCCTATCTACAGACATCGCAGAAGATCAGCTGCTAGGAAAAGCTTTTTCACTGAGGACTTTGCACAGCCAGGCCTTGGGCCTCAGTTGAAAGAGGCTTTATTCAGAGACCAAGTGCATCCGGCTGCCCTGCTGCAGTGCACTGAGGCTTGATCACCGGCCCAGATGGCCTCAGACTGTCATAAACTGTGGATGTGAGTTATTTCAGGATGCTTCTTGTATTTTTTTTGTTACCTTGGTTTATCGGTTGCTAAGACACTTCTCATTTTATTTTCCTTTGGGAAAATATTCGGTTCGTTTGTAGAAGATTTAAATTAGGCCTGTGAAACAGCGAGCACCAAGACCACAGTGAGCGACGTTTATACTGAACGCATCATTTATGTCAAAATCTATTTTCACAGAGAGCATTTGAATTGAGAAACACGGAACAAACTTGACATTTGTCTGGCAGTTTTAGTGCACAATTTTAAATCATTTATACTTCTTTGTAAGTTCACTGACACATTTTTATTTATATGTAACATTTTTATTTATTTATTGCATATTCACAAATTGGAGAAATGAACAGGCCCTTTTAATGTATTTATTTTGTTCAATATATTTACTCAAGCTAACAAACGGTAGCCGTGTGTTCTCTGTGGAGGATGTGTGCTTATTTTCACATCAACAAAACAGGTCGTTTGAATGCGGGCGTGCAAACTTCTGCACACAACTGTATGCTTAAATGATGTGTTTTTTGCTTGATTACTAGCGTGATGAGTCGTGACAGCCCTAGTCTGCGTGCAGTGCAGCCCCAGAGGGATCCGGTGACGAGCCTGAACCTCGGTTGCCAGATCAACAGCCCTCTGTGTGGTCCTCATAAAGCCTATTCAAGCTGGGCTGAAACGTGCCTCGCAAAACCACAGCGCCTGAACGAACACAGCCCGAAACCAGCATAGGGAACGCATTTAAATCCCACAATTCCCACCGTTGCTCCAGTCACATTGCCACCCAGGAGCTTGACGTCCTTTCAGAGACAAAAACAGTCTTAACAGAGCATTAAACTCGGATGACTTACATTTACGGCATTTATCAGACGCTTTTATCCAAAGCGACTTCCATTCTCTAACTACAGGGGACAGTCTCCCTGG
>JBBJLR010060282.1:0-11374 GCA_037577145.1 Brachypetersius gabonensis
TTAAATATGAAAAATATATCTCCACTCTAAATGTGAGACTCCACAGTTAGATGGGGCTCGGTGACCCCTTTCCAACGTCTTAAAATAACAAGCTATCACTTTAAATCTGCAGAAATCCCAGAATCTTAAAATATTTTATATATCTCCTTTACCTTTACCTAACCCTAAATCCTAATCTTAACCCTAATCTTTAAACCTACATTTATGGCATTTAGCAGATGCTTTTATCCAAAGATTTCCATTCCCTGGACAGTCTCTCCCTGGAGCAACTAAGTGTAAGGGTCTTGCTCAGGGACTCATGAAGGTAGGATTCAAACCCATGACCTCTTGGTCCGGAGGCAAGTATCCTACCCACTGAGCTAAACCTAGCCTAAACCTAACCCCTAATTGTAACCTTACCTCCAACCTTTACATCTAAACCCTAACCCTAAACCTCACTTAATCCTAACTTCTAACCCTGTAGCCCAACCCTAAACCTAACCTTGAACTGGAAAACTAACCTTAAATCTGACCCTGTTGATCCTATTAGGTTCAGTAGTTTGTTTATAATGATCATATAATAGATCATTTATAAAGTGTGACTGAATATCACAATAATGACTGAGATGCTGTGTGTTTGAGTTCTGTGCCACACACACACACACACACACACCACTTCCACAAACTTCTACACTCTCACTGATCAGGAAGCTGTGATGCAGCGCTTGAGTGCATTTCAGTAGCTTTTTCTACTTACAGCATGAGCGTGTATGTGTGTGTGTGTGTGTGTGTTGCGTGCCTGGCCTGTCCCAGAGTGTGTGTGTTTGGGGTTATGACGAGAACTCTGTATCTAGGCCACGGTTACATCATAACAGAAGATTCCGGAGCACTGAACACACTCAACTCCCATTACACAACACGCACACGCACACACATGCGCACACACACACACGCAGAGAGAGCAAACATTCTATTCCAAACCCATCACAACTAAAAGAAGCCACAGCCCTTAAATGGCCCAAATCTCCCATTTTTCTTTTGTCCCAGAGCCTCCTCCACTTTTAACATCGGGCTGTTTTTAACTCTCAAACATTTTCTGCACTGTTGTCCAGTTGGTCTTTGTCCCTCAGAACCAAACAGTGATTTTGTCCCTTTAAGATCAAGACAAATGGTCAAAGCCACAACAAATTAAAGGTTTTTGCAGCTTTAATTCCCATACATGGACTTTATGAACAAATATGCTACTGTAGCATTTACGAACTACATCAAAATCTTGAAATTTCATTAAATGCAGGCCCTTAAAGGAGCTCTTTAGTGAGTGAGGACAATTTAGCACAAAAGTAACAACATCAGAAAAGAGTAAATTCAACATACTTTTATTACTTTTTTTCCACACGCATCTGAACACAAACCTCGCCCCGTAACGGCACACCTCACACTCTAAACCTCGCTGTGGGTTTGGATCCAAACCCCAGGTGGTGGGTTCAAACAGGGGACAAACGTCTACGACTACACCATCACATTCAGGTGACAAACGGAGACAGAGATATAATAGGATGAAAATATAAAATAAAATACAATAATAATCATCATAAAATGCCAAAATAAACTTGATAAAAACTTTACATTACTCAGAGAATGTTATTTTTACATTTATTCACAGAGTCCAGTGGCAGGCACCTGTTTCAGACACTCAACACAGAACAATCTGATGTTTCAGTGCAGGAGCGACATCGAGCTACTCGAAGGGATAAAATCGCGGGTTGACAGGGCGGCGGGGCCCATGCTGGTTTTTTCCTCCGGTTGCAGCATTTTGTAGTGTTTTATTTACACGGCGCCCGCTGGGCCAATCCGAGAAAAGCTGTAATGAGTAATCTGGATTTAAATAGACGTTAACACTCATAACACTTAACCAGTCTGTTTAATGAGGTAGTGCATGGGACATCTACGAGACCACGATGTTTGTGTGTGTGGTGGGGGGGTGGGGGTGGGGGGGCACTGTTCACCTTAACAAGCGTCCTGGGTGGTCTGGTCACACCAGCAGGTGTGAATGAACTTGAGACACACTGAAGACCCATTTAGGTCCGATCACTCGGACATTCGTCTGAGATCTGGTGAATACGCTTGTGTCCTAGTGGACACAAAGAAGGACCGTCCACTCAACCAACGTCCTTGGCATGAGTGGAAATACATCACATTTGTTTATTTGCAAACTAAACAGGGAAGTGAGAGCCGATCACAGGACGCACTCAGACCTTTCCCTCTGTGATCAGACTAGCCAGCACTCGTTAATGGCAGGTGTGAACTGTCAGTATGCCAATGAAATATGCTACAATTTTTACATGTCACACTAGTTTTTAAAGCTAGTTCTCAGAGGAAACAGCTGTAAAGGTGAGAGGACGACCTCACGGGTTAATTTGATGCAGGTGCTCTACAGATTGGTCACAGTGACCCTGGCGGCAGTCTTCTTTTCCTGTATGGATTAATCTTACAGCGACTGACAAGAAGGAGATGGGTTTGTTTACTTGTTCACATTAGCCTGAAACATGAACATGAAAACAAATTTTTTTTTGATGTAAAAGATACACTCAAGCCAAAAACAAGACGATGTTTACACGCAGGTACGATACAATGATACAGAAATTCTGCTAAGAAATAGTGCTTTCAGTCCCCTACCACCTCCCACCGTTTTTTTTTTGTTACAGTTTTCGTTGTTTTTTCACAAAATATATTTAAATATGATATGTTATATATCACAGTATATTACAATCCAAATGCTTAGGGAACGCAACGTCGAAATGACCTCAGAGGACAGTGAGATAGGTAGATTTGCGGAGAGAGTGGAATTCTTTTTCTTTTTTTCTTGCGTCTTTGGTTCCTGGTGTGAACGAGTGGGGGAAAGGTCAGAGCAGTTAGAAATTCATTGGATAGGCAGTTTGTCACAGACTCAGTGCGACATTAAGAAGATTTTATTATTAAGGGGTTGAATTTAACAGAAAAACAGAAAAAGAACTCCGCTTTTCATTCATACTCCATTTCAGTGGTCAATAAGTGCTTGAGTGAGGACAATAAGAGCAAACAGGAGAGACAAACTGTCTTAAAAACGAGTGTTTCACCATCTGGTTAGTGTGGGATCAATAATGAACTTTCATGCATTAGTTTAATAATAGTGTTGTTTTAGTGTTCTCATTATATAGCGGACAGTTAAAGGTATCAGTTATCGATGGACCAAGTAGTTTCCTCCTAGTCACGTTTCTTGTTTCTTCCGCTCCGACATCCTGGCCCCTTCTTTCCACTTTCCTTCCTCATCCCAAGGCTAGCTCTGGGCGAAGACTGCTGTGTGGTCATGTCATCTGCTCCCTCAACCTCTTCTTCTTTGTCCAGCTGCTGGTTGAGCTGTGTGATGGCCAGGTAGGGGTGTTGAGGCAGTGCTGAGTTGGGCGAAGCTGCTGTGGTGGCTGTGGCACAGTTGGGTACATCCTGGGTACCTCCACTGGACAGTGCCCTGTATTTCAGCCTTAGTTTGTGGGGCAGCGCTGTAGTTTTCACTTCTGCTTGGCCATCCCCGTTTTGGCAAGCACCATTTATACCCATGGTTGGTGAGCAAGACTGATGGCTTACATGGTAGACACCCGTTTCTGAGGAAGAGGATGACGGGGATTCATCGTCAGTGGACGCCTCTTTGTCAGAGCTGCGAGGGTCCCCATCGCTGGAGGAGGTGTCCTTGCTTGAAGAGCAGTGCTCTTGATAAAATCCATCACCTCTGGGATCGCCTTCATAGGTCAGCACAGGTGGCTCTTCATCCATGGGGCTGAGGTAGGGGTTCTGGTGCTGGTACAAGTGAGCTTTGCCAACCTCGTTGAGCAAGTCTGGGGCAAAGGTGTTTGGAGCACAGTCTTCAGGTGGTTCTTGTGCCTGAGTGTGGTGCCCTTGCTGGGGGGCATTGCCCTGTATTTCCACACTATCCAGCTTGCCTTTAGAGTACTCATAATCGAGCGAATCCAAAGATCGCCTTGCTAGCTGTTGGGCAACTTCTGAGAGAGTCTCTAACCCATCTGCTCTTATAGGCAGACTTCCTCCTGCTTGGTTCATATGAACCAACTGTGCATTTTGCTGCAATGGCAATCCAGATTGATGATCAATGCCATCAGCTCTCTGGGTCTCAACAGGGTATGAATTGCTGCCGGACCGGTACAGGATGACACTTCTCTGGGCTGTAACAGGTTGATTAGTAGGGTTGGTAACAGACTCTTGGTGTTCAGTTCCTTGCGGTTGGTGGGCCTGTAGCTGGGCAAGGCCATGATGACCACTGAACATGCCATTGAGAACACTTGCCTCAAGTCTGGTAACGTCCATGCTTGAACTTTCTCGCTTGATATCATACGTCACTGGCTCCGGACTATCGCGAGAAGATCCATCTGACATGTCGGACAGTGATCCACGGGGAGAATACTTGGGTAACGGTGTGTGACGTTCACCCAGAGTTGATTGTTCAGCCTCTGAGGAGTCAGAGTTCATCATGACCTGAGAAGCACTGGAGTATCCACTGCTTGAGAAATAGGGGTTTCCGGAAGGTGGTCCCCCGGTGATTCCATTGCTTCCTGCACTCTCAGCTGCACTGTTCATCTGCTGAGTCTTCTCCATGTAAGAGGCTGTGCTGATGAGCCCGAATCTAAGCTTTAGCTGCAAAAGCTCAGTCTTCAGACGGATGTTCTCGTCATTCAGTGCCATCACCCGATTCTCCAGCACCATGTCATTGAGTCTACGCTTTTCTCTAGATCGCTTTGCTGCTTCATTATTCTTGCGGCGTTTTTCCCAGTAGGATGCATCTTTCTTTTCTTCTGAAATGAATTCTCGCTTTCGACGGCAGTTGGCGTTGGGCTTTGGTTTTAAAAGTCTGCTTTGTCGGGGAGAGTTGCTGGCTTGAGGTGATGGTAAACTCTCATTGAAACTCGAAAATGTGTCTAATGTTTCCAAGTTGCCATTGGTGTTTTGGACAGGATGATTCTGATTTTCCATTGTGCTCTTTCAGAAGCCAGTCTATAGGACTGGGACTCGGCTGACATTGAAAAGAGAACTTCTTCAACTCTAGGGCAAAAGCTGATGTCAGCACCCACCAATGTGCTTGATGTTCCTCTAAGGAGGAATCTTGTTGATTTTGATTCTTTTTTACCCCTCCTGTTTGAACTAGTGGTCAGAACTTTCAAGTGTCCAAATTGGCCAGAAAGATAAGGAAGAGGTGGAATTCCACAAAAAACTCCCTCATTGGAGAGGTCTTGGTAAATGTTTTAAATTAGTCTATGAAACCGATCTTCGATGATGGCAGTGTTTAGGAAAGTTCCCTCTTGAATGTTGATTGCTGGGTCTGTCCAAGCTCCAATGGACCTTTTGAGTAAATCTGTATGAACAATAAAAAACAAAATGTTATTTATTTATAAATCAGAACATCAAGAGCACACAAACTGCTTCATACAAATAAAATATATTATTTTACAACACATATCTAGGTTTTTAGGTCTAAAGCAAGTGTGCCCAATAGAAGTCTTAGTATGTTGGTCTCGCTCTTAAAACACATAGGGTTCCGCTCACTCCACTAATCTTCTGATTCAAATATGGATCACCTATAGATGGTTTGGTATTAAGTGCAATCTGACAGTAGACTCCTTGTGTTTGACCTTAATCTGGGGAGAATCAATTTAATGAAAATTTAAGGACCATTCAGTATCAGAAAAAATCAATTTAGCATAGACTGTATGTTTTCTCCCAGCAGATTTCTAGTATTTCAGTTTACTGATCTTGAAGAGCATTTAAATCATCTACAGTTTTAAACAGGCAATTTTAATTTCATTCATCTGCTTTTTTTAGAACCTCATCCAGGTTTGGCAACGCCTTGCAGTCTTTGTGTTTGTCTCTCTGTCAGAGAGAGCTTTCGAGAAATGTGGGTCAGGAGAGTGACTGAGTGTGGTGCGTAACAGCTCTGCAGTAAAGCTGCTTATTGTGTAAGACACTGCACTGTCACATAACCACACAGCGCTGTCAGCCATCCAGGACTGCGGAGAGTTAAGAGGCAACTGGAGACCGCAGGGACACAATCGCTGTGACTGAATCACACACGCACCTCCTCAAATCACTACTCCTGGCAGAGGACATCTCTGAAACACATTGTTCCTTGTCTCAAAGCCCAAAGACTGTGACAGATGTTCCCTCAGAACCACTTCACCCTGGAGAATTTGCTCGTGATTACAGTTATGTCGTCACATGTCAGGCAGCACACAGCCTGTACATCGTCTGGCAGAGCTGTTAATGTTCCATGTGTATCAGTGACACATACAAACCTTACAAGATAATAAACAAGCCCAGTAAACCTACTTTAACTCGGACCAGCCGTCCAGTTTCAGTCCAATCCCCACACTAACACGGAAACGGGAGATAGCTTCCTTTTTTTTTTTTGCTTTTGTGACGTTCAGGCCTCGGATATCACAGCTTTTTTCAAGGCAATACGTAATTTGTCATGCATTTTTGTGCTAAAGTATAAAATCCATATAAAAAATTATTTTTTGGTACAGTCCAGAGAACACAAAGCAAGCGTGTCTTGGGATGGTGAAATACTGCAGTACTCAGAGGCGGGAGGTTTGAAAGGTTTGAAGATTTCCCCGTGGAGCAAATATTATGACTAAATATCGTCGTCAACAAACATTTATCACGTGACTAAAATGAGACACGCCGTAAATGCTGGTCATGTGACGATAACAAAACGAAATATATCCTGTAATATTGTTGTCGAATAAGAACGAGACTAAATGTGGGTTACATAATAAAAACTGTGCTAAAATGTCTCATGTTCGTTGACTAAAACCAGACGCGGCGTTATTTCCTGTACGATAGGGAGCGGAGACAAAAGTATTGGGACGCTCGACCTTAGAGTTGTACAGCGTTACGTCCCTGAATTAACAGCGTCTACGTCCCTGAAGAGTGCGCAAAAGTATTGGGACGGAGGGGCAATATAGTGCCAGGGAGAGAAAAGTGACACACACACACAAAGTCTCTCTCTCTCTCACACACACACGCGCACGCACACACACACACACACACACACACACACACACACAGAGCATTTTGATTAGCAGCCTTTCCCTTATCCATGGAATAAAAGCGGATCCTAAATTGTTCTGATTCGGTTGTGTAGAATATATTTATTCAGGAATAAAAAAAAAAATATTCAGGCAAACACTGAAGGTGAACACTTTTAGCAGTTTTACAAATGTGGGTTTTATGGCAATAGACACACATTTTCAATTTATTCGCACTTTTTAGTGATGTGAGGTTATTTTATTTATTTAATTTAAATTTATTTGTATGTACATACAAAATAAATGTCATAAATTCAAATCAGAGCGTCTGGAACGGATGGACAGTATTCTTGAATTTACAAGGTAACAATAATATAATAATAAGAGAACCTTGTTTGGAATGTTGAAATAGGTTTGACTAAGAGGTAATTTAGATTTGGTCTATTTTACTAGATACTTATACTATATTGACTGGGTTAAATAGAATAGCATCACTAAAAAGGGAGACTAAAATACAACTTTCAGACTAAAATGTCATCAGTTTTCATCGACTAAAACTAGAAGAAAATAGTTGTGGATAATTCTGACTAAAATAAGACTAAAATGCTGACTGAAACTTGACTAGACTAAAAAGAGTTTGGATGTGACTAAGACTAATAAAGACTAAAAGGACAGCTTGACGCAAAGACTAGACTAAAACTAAAATTAAAACAGGCCGCCAAAAACAACACTACTAGTGTTCTCAGGTTTTTCGTTTGGTTCTTCTTGAAGCCCTGTTTTTTTTTTACAGTAAATTAAATGAATTTATTACACAGAAAACGCGTGTGCATGAATTACAGTAGAGTCTATACAGGGGTAATATCAGTATTTACATTCCAGCACTGCGAGTCAGCAGTTCAGTATAAACTGTACAATACGATTATGGGTTTACCTTTACATTTTCTTTAAGGGTAGTGTATTAAGCTGAGTTTAAAATGAATTTGAAGTGTTTTGGGAGTATATTTGCGGGCATATTTAGGGTTTACACTATAAAAATAAGCATTTTTAGACATTTTTTAAACACAACACAACAATGTGTTTTTTTACTATACGCAGGTGCTTTTGGAAAACAGGTGCTCTTTACTGTATATACTTAGCAACTGTTCAGACTTTTATAATGTTTGTGTTCATAGAAGTACTAGGCGTGGGAGTTGCCAAGGAGACGACAATACAATACTATATTTGCACGATATTTGTCCCGATACAATATTATTGGTTCTTCCACACAAGAGATAACCGAAGTCCAGCGCCACCTTGTGGACTTTAGGAGCAATGAGAGGCAATATCTCAAAATAAAAGTACATTAAATATATTTGAACATTGCTACAGCGTTGGTATAGTCTTGTGCTGATAAACATCTCAGCTCCCTAGTGTATTGTTTTTTTCCTCCCGTGTCTAATAAAGACATCCAAATAAGAAATCATCTCAAACAATTTTTCAACTTAACAAGATTACCTGGCTTTAAAATTGGTCAGGTCGCGTGACAATGATCTGTTTTGCAAATAATATTCATAATAACAATATTCCCATTATGTTGCCAACCTGTTCATACCAGTTTTACCCCCTAAAAGCTGGTGCAGAAGTCCACATCTGCAGATTTGTAGAAATTTACACTAAATCTAACCAAACTAAATCAAACTAAATAAAGGTATTTTAGTGGAGAACCCCAGCATTGCCAGAGTGCAGTAGAATATATATCAGTGAGCTCCAAACATCAGGCATGACACTTATGAGATCATGTATCCGTACTGGTCAAAGGTGCCTTTGATTCTGAAGAGCTGGACCCAGACTGAGGATTATCCCATGTCCAGGACAGGTTTTATTCTTTACATGTGTGAAGAAAAGGCTGTTTTTGTGTTTAAAGTGAGTTATAGTGCCTGATTCTGATTGACAGATGTCCATCAGACCCGTCTGTGCTGATCTGAGGTCGCAGGAAATGTGATTTGGTCATTCCTGGGGTCGAAGGGACGTTACGTAACCACAGCCCATCCCACTCTAGGAGTCTGCCTCGCCTCGCCCGCCTCGCCCCTGCCTCACCGCAGTCTGCTCTACAAACACACAGAGGAGCTCAGAAACGGGAGGTTTTCCGGGCGGTGTGTGACCGATCCTGCGATCAGGAGCACGAGGCACAGCACGTCCCACTGACCCAGAAACAGCCAGCACCGTAAACACTGTGCCGGAAAATAGGTCAGTGGGACGGACAGAGAGAGGGAGAGAGAGAGAGCGGGAGGGAGGGGCGACCAAGTGAGCAAGCTGGGAGGAATTATAGTGCAGACTAAAAATAGAGACGCGGTGTGGAGGCGGAGCTCAGGAGGAACACAGGGCTCTGATTGGCAGACGAGAGCGGAATTTAGCAGCACTGCGGCGCAAAAAAAAAACGCTAACGCCAGCACAGACACGATCAGAATACACACACACACACACACACACACACACACACACACACACACACACACACACACACTGCCTTACATGCATTCATAGCGCATGAATGCATGTATCACACTAAAACAATGTTCCTGGCTCCTACACTTTAGCAGTTCCTTTTTCAGAAAACCACTTTCACAAATGACATCTGGAGGAAGGAAGAACCTTGTTTCAATTTTAAAGAACCTCACCATAAGGTTCTGGGGAGACCCGTTAAATTGGTATAGAACCTTCAAGGTTGTATACAGTTTAACACAATATTGGGAAAATATATTTTAAACCAAAAAACAAACAAACAAAGAGATTGTTTTAGGAAACAACAGCATTGCTAATTTTTGGGCTTTTTTTACATAATGGAACGTTTTTAAACTCTGAAAGATGTAACTTGGAGCAATGGTGGGAAAAACAATAATTATATAAGTAAATGAACAAAAAACAAAAAGGTCATGGCTGGTGTTTAACCCAAACCTTTAAAGGAACCGATTACGGTTGTTCCGGAAGGTTTTTCCATTATTCATTTATGTAAAAAGCATAGAACCTAAAGACTGGTTCCACCAGGAGTAGGTTCTTAATCAGCAATATGCAAATGAGCCTCCTGAATGAACGTGGTTTAACTGCTACACCAGGCATTATGTCTGTCTCACACCGGCTCTTTAACGTTTAAAAAGGTTCTTCACACTTTTCAAAGATAGTTAACTATAGTGGTCTTTTGGAACCAAAAGTCGTTCCTTGATTTCCTCCTATATTTATGTTTAACAGAATGTTTCATTCAGGACTGCCGCGAGCAGCTGAAGTTCCTGAGAGGGTTTGGGTGGGTGAAGGTGAAGGTCTGATGCTCACCTGAGGGAGCTCAGCCAGAACCAGGTCAGTTCACATGCAGTCTGACCAGAACCAAGTTTTTTTTATCATCAATTAAAATAATGATTAATTAACATGCCAATTAATACAGTTAATTTTGTTTGGGGTGGACCATTTAAATACATTAACGGTTCAGAACGGATGAGAAGAACCAGCAGCAGAAGATCAGAGCTGGGAGGAGAAAGCTGTGGAAATACCAACTCTCTGAAAATCATTGTGATGGATTTATATCATCTTAATGAAATACTGTCGTATTGCCCAGCCCTGTGTATACATGCACTCATTTATTCTCCTATTTACTTGTTTACTTTTCTTTAATTATACATTATTAAGACATGAGCACATTATTACATCACTAATGCATCTGTAACACATTATTACACATTCATTCAGACTTTTCTTTGTTTTCAGTGCCCTTTTCCCCGGAATAACTGTGAAGGTCAGCAACGACAGAGCCAACAGCTCACAGCACAGTGTCTGAACAAGCTTTTATTTTCTGTTTTTGTCTCTGATTTACTTTTCAGAGTTGTTTTCAGGATTGACAAATTAACATTTTAAATGCGTTCACTAGGGAGAAATCCCTGAATTTTAAATTCATGATGCCTTAAGTAACTTTATGCAGTGTTTTGCTTCACTCTACTTCATTTCCAAATGTGTGTGTGTGTGTGTGTGTGTGTGTGTGTGTGTACATATGTAATCAGTAGCAGGTATGACTGCAGGTACACTTTGGACAGACACCCCCCAGGCAGAGACATAGTGGTTTCTGAGAGGGTCTGTGTGAGGCCCAGATCTGGTCCTGAAGGTCTGGTGTTCCTTCTCAAACACCCTCACTAAGCTGAACAGGTGAGCGGACCCAGGTGTGTTTGTGAAGGCAAATCACCACACTATCCAGGACCACTGCTGTAGTACAGCATACACTGGAACCAAGTGTGTGTGTGTGTGTGTGTGTGTGTGTGTGTGTGTGTGTGTGTGTGTGTGTGTGTGTGTGTGTGTGTGTATGT
>JBBJLR010060312.1:0-11373 GCA_037577145.1 Brachypetersius gabonensis
TATGTATGTAGAGTCTGTGTCCTTTGTAATAAACATCCAGCAAATGGAACCTGCCTGCTTGCGCCTCACCTCACTTCACTGAGCACCTGACATGACAGTTGGATGTACTGGCACAATCAAAATGTAATTTAAATTACAGTGGAGATGCATCTTATGCATTTGTTTAGTCAGAATCACAATAAAAGAGAAAAAAACATAAAAGTGCATCCTAAATGTCATCAGTGAAAGTCTTGTTTTAGCCCTTTTTGCTCTTTTTTGTATTTTTATGTTTTATAAATGTTAATTTAATATATATTTTTTTCTTTTTGCACTGAAGGGTCTCTGTTTATGAAAGTTTTGAAATGCACAAAGACATTGTCTAGGAAGTCATTTCTGGATAGTCAGGGTCAAGAGGTCATGGACTGGAACACACTGCCCTTCTGCCTAAGAGCAAATCTCTTAACCTCAAGCCTGCTGTCTAATGTCATCACTTAAAGCCGGAGCACTGGATGACAGAATGAAAAGTACTGTGTACTCATGAAATCCCCCATCAAAGCGCCACAGTCAGCCCGACAGTAGAATTCTTTTTTTTCAGAGCGTTTCGGGGGAGCTTCTCTGCTCCCTGCAGCGTTGAGGATTGCACTTTTCATAGTGGAATAAAGACAGGGCCCAGAATACATTTCAGCGCTTGTTTGATCTAAAAATAGGCATAGCTTTATCCGAAACGTCCCCTTTCCCGGTATTAATAAATGACTATGCGCCGTATGATTTCAGTTTGGACAGCAGAAGATCATTTAAACATCCGCTATTCTCACCAACATGCAGCCAGAAGGGAAAATAAGGAAAAAAGGGACTTTTTTAACTGATGATGTCAACATAGACACCCCCTGTGTATTTGTCAATATCAGTTTTATTGTAACAGGTGTTTTCAAATACTATTTAGCAAGACGTGCATTGCATCATTTTATTTAATATCCAAGTGTGTTTTTGCTATAGTCCATTGTGTACCTGTGTGTATGTGTGTGTTCTCATTTCTACTTATACATCCACTCTGTATGTACTTATAAACATACACTCACTCTGTATAGGCATACAACTTGCCAAAGCCTACATCTAGTCTTACTTTTAAATGTGCAATTTAGTCTTATTTACAGTTTACACACATATATGTATATATTTTTAAAACATACAATATATAGATGTCTCCTAGATTTCATACTGTACATTTTTATATTGATTTTATACTGTACATTTTTATACTGATTTTATACTGTACTGTACATTTGTTTTAGGCTGTGAATTTGAACATTTTATTGTATACTGTACTTTGACAAAGTAAAATATAAAAAGAATATTGTTTTTTCTTAATTTTGCTGCTCTTAACTTCATTTCTGTCCACTTTCTGCTGTGACCAAACAAACTCCCCCCATTTCTTATCCTATTTTGTTATTAGTTAGCTTGTTTGAAACTCCCAGTAACTTTATGGGTCTTGTAATTATTGTTTTCACAGTATTAGACTAAAATAGATTAGATTAGATTAGATTTCATTGGCATTGTACAGTGACAACAATATGCAGTTTAGCATCTAGCGCAAGCTCTCCAGAAATAAAGTGCAAAGATATACAATAATATACACAAATGAATAACGTAATAAATCAATAAATAGGTGGGACCTATGGGAGTCTGAGGTAGAAGTGAGATGTGCAAAAAGCAATCAAAGGTCTATGTATACTGCTACTACAACCACTACTAATTTCAAATAAATATATGTATGTAAATATATGTAAATATATATTCATTTCACAGATGTGTTTTGCATCATTTCATTGAAGCACTGTCAAAACAAAACAAAACAGTTTTAACAGTGGATATTCATTAAGTTGCTGGATTTGTGGGATACAAACCTGTTCTGCATTGTGAAAGGGTATCATGGGTGTCTCACCAAAGCTCTTAAACAAAAACAAAAAGCACACATTTACATTTTGGAGTGCAAAGTGCTCCTGGTTTCAAAGGAAAAGCTGTTTGGCATGAAGCCTCTCTCTAAGCCTGCTGATGAATTCCCACCGCTGGAGAGGTGTGGGTGGATGCCCTCAGGACCTTGGCACCTCGGATCACTGGATGCTCCTGGCAGCAGCAGTGTAGAGCTGTTCTGAAAGATGCTCTGCCACCCAGGGTGCCACAGCAGGTGATTACTGAAGACACTGAGGGTAGCTGGGTTCTTCTCATACTGGCCTGCAAGTCCGTTAGAGCCTATTACGGCAATAGAAAAACGTTGATGTTTTACTTAATTAAAACAGAGTAGTCCGATTTTTTTGCTCGGTACACCCACACTCACTGACCATTTCATCAGGTAGGCCTATGCCACATGTGTTGCTGTGCAGTTAGTCACCACTATGAACCAGTCTGTAACATTACCAGCAGGGTAGTAGCATGTTCGTAGCAGTGATGACTGTATCTGGCACAACAGTCTTGCTGAGATTTTATTAGACTTTATTAAACACACCAACAGCTTTTACTGTAGGTGTACAGTTCAATGTCTCCATGCACATTTTCACTTTTTTTTATGTATGGTAACTGTATCTGATCAAACAGCAAATGACTGCAGGTTTAACTCTTAATTATACTGTATTAATGCTCTACACTGTGCAGCACTGCTGAATGCAGCAGATCTCGATTCTATTGTTTCTTTTCAGCATAAAAGAAAATACTGAACATAAGAAATGACCAAGGCACTGCGACTGTCGAGAGAGGAAATCGTAGGAGACGTCGATTTTAGATTAGCTGATTAACTGAGTAATTGTTGAGGGTTAACTGAGGAAAGGAAAGGCTTCTCTCAAGTTCACGTCATAGGACTTAGGAGGACACAAGATCAGGTCTGATGATAATTCGTCTTTGACCTAGTTTGAATAGCAACTATCTTCTCCTTTCAGTTTTTCTTTGCGTTCCCTCATGCACTTTCCAATATATTTATCAGCCCTGACCTGTTTGAGATGGCAGCTCTGTTCAGCACTGACCTGACCTGTTCTTACAAACACCATTCTAGCAGATGGGTTTGTTTCTGAAGGACAGACGCAAGATAGAAAAAACAGATGAAAGAGTCGATTGTGTGTGTACGTGTGTGTGTGTATGTGTGTGTGTGCGTGCGTGCGTGTGTGTGTGTGTGTGTGTGTGTGTACATGCGCTCGTGTTGATTTTATGTTACCAGTGTAGAACACTGCAGTGTAGAACACAATTCAATTGATGTAACTGATTAAATCGATTTTCAAAGCCATCCCCACACTATAAGCCAAATCGACTCATTTTATAAAGACAAGACATACCTGAGAGAAAAGATGGCACATGCATCACAGCAGTCAGTGCTGCAAGATTCTTTTGCAGCAAATCAGTATGGAATCAGTGCATTGATTTGTGTACAATAAATAATGTGTGTGTATTTTCTCTTTTTTTCTGTTGTACATACATAAATAGAGCTGTTAAGTCTGTGTTTGCTGTCATTTCCACCATCTACACATTACACAATGAAAATGTCAGGATTATGGTGCACAATACATCCTGTTAGGACTATGGTGCTACACAAAGAGCAAAAAACAGCACATGACTGCACAAGGGCAGGACAGGACTACACAGAGTGTAAAGAGAGAGAGAGTGCAAGAAAATGCAATACGAGATAAAAGGAAAACATACAGTGCAGCCAACAGGAGCATTAACAGTAGTAGTGTGAATAAAGTAGTACTTTATCCTAGCAGTAGTCACTATGTGTGCACCGTTTGGGACCGATAGTGATAATAATTGGGACTTCAATAGCAGCAACAGAATAGTCTTCAATAAAAATAGCCTTCAATAGCAGCAACAGAATAATAATAAAATGATTCTTGATTACATGAGAAGCATGATTGTCTTCTTTAATTTGCTGATATCACAATTTCACAATTCCTAAAAACACAATATGTTAATCAGTTCACTTCATAGGCAGTGGAAGCTATAATATGGGCACAGAGATCAATATAATATATAAGTTATTAATATATAAGTTATTAAACTTGTTGTCCTGTAAATGTATACGGTATAAGCACATTTCACATTTGTGGGACTAATTAAGGTTTATCCTATCTTATATTTATAAATTAATGTATCTCACACACACATGCACGAACATGAAACAGACCAAATGGAATCCAATCTAACCTGTGCTTCAGGCTAAATATCAACAGTAGTCTATAAAGAGCATATAGAGGGATTTCTCACCACCATTGTCCATCAAAAAATCACCTGGTAATGGCGACATCCCAGTTTTAATGCAATGTTTTGTGTATCCATTTACACAAATCTACACACCTTGTTGAATTCCTAATCCTATTATTCATATTGTAGACTGCCTTTACAGTGTCTCTGGTTGCAGTCTTGGTGGGTTTGAGATGTTTCTACATTGCCATTTTTCTGCCCAGTACTGACATTATACTTTGCATATGTCCCATAGGAAGGCTTCTGCATGTGGGAAAGAAATGAATTTCAACACTCAAATGCACGCGTCGCTCTCAATAACCTGGAGCTCTCTGAAATGTCTTCAGCGACAGAAGTCAGAAGTTTAGACATATCTGTCCCATAGAACGCATCCTCCTGAGTCCACTTTATATGAAAATGAGTCCGTGTGGAAGTTAGTTTGTTACAGAGTGAGGACTGACTGTATGTTGGTATATTTTATGCTACAGGAGGGCTGGACATGGATGAGCGATGCTCGAGTATTTCAAAGCCATCACCATTTCTCAGTGATGGAGAGAAGTCGGTGATGTAAATAGGAGTGCATCCATCAAGCAGCCCCAAAGCAATCTGGAGATATTCATGAACCCGTGGCACTACTGGGAAGGTCGCCGAGGCTGCCTCAGCCTCCCGAGGTGAACCCGGACTGATTAGCTTCATTAAGTCCTTCTCGGCAGTCCTAATAATGGGAGGATCATTTGGTGAATGTGGGTAATTATAAATGGTTCTCAGAGCAGAGAATAATATATTATAGTTATGAATCAGGTCCATTTTTACATCGTTTAATGACACGGAAGAGATCCTTTGTCACAGTGAAAAGCTTGCATAAGAACTCCAGTTCACTGTTTAGAATAGTGCTTTAATATGCAATCGTTCAGTAGTTAGCTAGGAACTATATATCAGTAACACTAAGTGATTTTCTCACAAACACTCGTTAATGTTGCTTTCTTCTCTGTTACTGTACTGCTGCTATTTTGGTGACAGTTTGTGGTGAAAAGGCTGTATACCCTAAAAGGGCCCCTAGTATGGAAAAATAGATCTTCCTCGCTTTGTCAAAATTAAAGTAAAGTGAAGTGGCCCCTTATAGTTCACATGTGAACACACCTCAGCGCACAGTGTGAACAATGTGACATTATTTCTGGATTTAACCTATTCATCCAGTGAAGCAGGGCTGCTAACAATGAGTGGCCCCCAGGGAGCAGTGTTTGGGGACAGTACCTTACTCAAGGGTATCTCAGTGATGACACTAGCAGTGTTGGGATTCAAACCCACAACCTTCTGATTGCAGGGGCTACACCCTAACCACTAGGCCAACAGCTAGATTAAAAAAGCTTCATGTATTATATTACCAATGATTAATCGCTGCAATTACACAGGTCCGCTCAGCCTATAGCAGTTTAGCTTCACTGTATGATTGTTTTTTGAATGAGGCTGGTACAAGGGAACCAGTCAGAACAGTCAACTATAATATTGAAACACTGACAGGTGAAGTGAGTAACAATGACTCATCACAACGGTACCTGTCAAGCATATGGATATATTAGGCAGCAAGGGAACAGTCATTTCTCAGAGATGATGTGTTTGAAGCAAGGAAAAATGGGGAAGGATCAGAACTTTGATAAGAACTTTACAAAACAAATCATACAAATGATGTTGGCGAAACGACTGGGTCAGTGTTATGGCTGATCGTGTTTGCCAGTCTGTTTATCCTAATGGATATAAACAGGTTGGAAAATGGTCTGGCAAAAAATGAATTATAACTGTTTTGGGTGCATAAAACCGCATAAATGTCTTTAGTGGCCCACAGGGACAAGATAAATATGGTTTATTGTCCCTTTAAAGCAGAGTTCCTGGAGTTCCACTGTCTTTTTTCCCAACATCTTAGGTCTAATTTGCTTGCTGAGAAATAAAGAAAATCACGTAGAGTCTACTGGACAAATAAAGGCTTCAAAAGGACAGTTTTAAACGTTTGACATTTTTAGTGCTAAGCCCATAAATCTCAATGTCTAATGTGATGAGTTAGCATTCAAACAACTGGACTACAAACTACATGCACCATTAGATATTTTATAGGTAATATTGATTGCACTGGAGTGAGGTCCATAGCAGTATTACTCATCTTAAAAGTAGGATGAAATAAGCAAACGTGGGCCAATGTTTTAGTAGACATTCAAATGATGGCCATGTCCAAAAATGTTAATGCAAGATAAATAAAATGCTAAATCATAAGCACTATTGTGGTAAATTTAAGAAGTGTTCATTTTAAAGATCCATTCTTTTCAACGTGCAATCTTCCAAATACCCTTTCAGCTTCCAAAGCAAAGGAAAGGATACTAGCACACAGTTGTTATCATGGAAAATCATGGAAGCAGACAGAGCTAATAATAATAAAATACAGCGCTGTAGCAAAAAGCTAAAACGATCAGCATAAGAAACTGGACATGTTGACTTTAAGTATTTCAAACTGGTGTTTAATAAGAAATACATAGCCATGCAGTCTCCTCAGACACACACAGGCAGTTGAATGGGTGGTACTGAAGAGCACCGTGACTTTAAACATGGGCACAGTTATATAATGCCAAGTTTCTACCCGGTTCTGAAATAAAAGCATTTATGAGCAATGACAGCTCAGCTGTAAAGTTAAACACCCAAACTTACAGAGTGGCTCCAACCAGTGCTAAAGACAGTAGTGGGTGTCCTCTGATGCTTCACTCACTATAGTGTTCTAAACCACCCCTGGAAGCAACGCCAACACTGTGCATGGGAAGCTTCATAAAATGAGTTTCCATGGTAGAACAATAGTGTCGGCTGGAGTGCTGTAAAACAAGCCACCACTGGACTGGAACAGTGGAACATGTTCTCCGGACTGCTGAATCTGGCAGTTTGAAAGATCGCTGGGTAAGCAGGACGCCAGATAAACAATACCTTTTAGAATGCATAGACTAAAATATGGTGAAAGAGGCATAATGAGCTCCGCCTGTTTTGGGCTTTAGATCCCTTTAGTTCCAGTAAAGAGTAATGTTAATGCTACAAACAGAAGGCCATTTTCTGTTGCAGCAAAACAAGTAAAGACATAAAGACATAGTTTGATGGGTTTAGTGTGAAGGAACTCCAGTGGCCTGCACTTCACGGATTAATGGGAATGTCGATTGTGAGCCAGGCCTGCTTATGCAACATCGATGAATGACCCGACAAATGTTCTTTGGGCACAAATGTCCACAAACTCACTCCAAACTCTTGTGAAAAGTCTCTTTAGATGAATGGAGTTTGTTTTTTGCTAGTTGCAGGAACCCAGTGGTGGTGGCCTGGTGGGTAGGAGGTCATGGGTTCGAATGCTACCTTCAGCTCCCCCACTGGGTTCCTGAGACCCTTAACCTCAAGTTGCTCCAAGGAGACTGCCCCCTGTAGTTAGGAAATGGAAGTGTCTGTTAAATCCCGTAAAGAGTAGATGCTATGCTGTGTTGTGCTAAAATACAGGTATTCTCCAAAAACTTCCAGTCAAATTTTGGTCATCCACAATTCCTCTCAGCACAAAGGAACGGGAACGTCAACATCATCACTGGAACAATAACATTAAACCTAGTATCGCTCTGCATTTTCCCTTCATTTTACCCACTGTTGTAGTGGGTGTCTGCTTCTTGGCAGCATGACGCAGCAGTCTTTAGCTCTTTCCCGACAGCTGTGATGAAGTTCTTTCAGTGTTACTGAGTAAATATGTTAACTCCCAGTATAAGTTCCTGTACAGGATGAGATGTTGGGAGCTGCGCAGTAACCGAGGAGCTGCCTCAGCTGCAAATTGCTGACACTCTTTCATGACACGGTCATTTAATTCACCTGCCCCAAGCCCTGGCATGCGATCCATCCTGTCCTGACACACGATGTCCATTAGCTCTCCTCCTCTGAAGGTAATATGGCAGCAGGGGAGTGAGGCTAATGCGAGGTGCTGAAGTCGACATAATGTATGCCTGCTAGCCAGTTATCTTGTAATGCTCCAGAGCTTTCATGAGCACAACATTTTCACTGCTTAAAATCACACATCATGGAAGATGCAGCACAGGCCAGCGCCAACAGATGCAGTAATTGGTCTGTTCCTGGGCAAGTCACACTGCAGGGTGGTTGGACGTCATGACACTGCTTGCAAATGCTTGAAGTGTATGTAAATAATAGAAATCAGGAAGGAACTGTACTTCTTCTTGGGTAAATTCAAACTAAGTATTCAGACTCAGTAGTTTTAAATTAAAGTAAATATGTCCCTAATAGTCACATGTAAACACACCACATCACAGCACACAGCATGAACAATGTGAAATTCTTTCTCTGCATTTAACCCATTCATCAAGTGCAGCAGGGGCTGGCACCAACAAGAGCCACCTGGCGAGCAGTGTGTGGGGACAATACCTTTCTCAAGGGTACGTCAGTAATGACACTAGCAGTGCTGGGATTTGAACCCACAACCTTCTGATTGCAGGAGCAACAGCTTTCAGTATAATGGTATAAGCCCAAATTTGGATTCAGATCTTAATGAAGCCTGAACAACTAGCATCCATTTAAAAACTCACACTGGAAGTTAAGAGACTATTCTGCCCTACAAAGGCAAAAGACCTTACCTTCCCAGAGTGTGAAACTGTGGGAGCCAACTGTCCAGCCAGCTGTATGATAGGTAGGACACTGAAAATTTGCCAAGTAGTTGTCATAATGAATACATTTATCTACATAAAGAAAATTAAGCTCCAACTTGACCTTTAAAAAACTTAAAAGTCATTTTTCTCAGTTTCACACTCTGGGAAGTTAAGGTTTTTTGCCTTTGTAGGGCAGTATTATTTCCTTTGACCTGAAAAAATGATAACAAAAAAAAAACAAGCTCCAGGAATACATTTGGCTACAGTATACAACTGTGTATTTCATGTGTATTTACACTATTGTAAAAAATAAATAAATAAATAAAAGGCACAATCATTTTAATAATTTTAGTATGTATTAGTGTTTTGTAAACATGTCCTTCTGTTATAAATATTGAAATTTTTTATTTTCTTTAAGGAATTTAAGTAGACAGATGATGGAGGACCTGAGGGACCTGTGAGAATGAAGGAGCTGGCTAGCATATGCTGGGGCCAGCCCTCGGAGAGCTTTGAAGGTAATGAGGAATGTTTCATACTGAATATGTGATGCAATCAGTAACCAGTGCAGCTGACTAGAAATAGGTGTGATCTGGATGTAGATTGTGGGTTGTATGTAATCACTCCTTTTCACAAAATTCACTACTTTGAATGGCCTGACGTTTGGTAATGAATTTAGCTGGGAGATCAATGAAAAAGGAGGAGGAGAATATAAAGGCATTAACCAGAAATGCGGCATCACTAAGCAAAAGTAATGGTTGGAAACATGAAAATGTGCCTGAAAGAGAGTACGGAATCAATCAGTGCACCAAGGAACAGCATTCTGTATCTCCAAAAGAAGTAACAAAACAGAAAAAGGACAAAACTTAAATGTAATTATTCTAAACAGGGAACTTGGGGGTGCGGCTGGAGCTTATCCCAGCAATCACCGGGTGAAACGCACTGAACAGGTTGCATGGGACATACCTAGGACCAGTTTAGTATCTCTAATTCAGTTGGATTGTGGGAGAAAACCCACATCATTTTCATGGTAGAGCAGCACCTTGATGATTGAACCAATATCTATATATTGCACCGTGGTCCATGGAAAAATGTTGACTCATCATGTATTCACAGCTGCTGATGACAAAAAGTAACCTTGAAGATAGCTTCCTTTATTAGTTCCGGTATACAAATATACCAGTCTATGTGAATCTTCAGTGTATTTCTTCTTTCCCTTCATTAATAATGCTAAAGCCGCATCTTCAGACCTGTATTCCTGTATAAAGCAGTTATAATTATCATGATTGTTGTCACATCATGCCTTGTTTTGTCCTTTTTTTGTCCTTAGTTTGACCCTTGATCAATGTATTCACCCAAGTCTTGTCCATGACTCGGCCCCTTCCTGTGACGTCCACAGAGTGGCCACTAGAGGCTGCTATTGGGGTTTAAGTTCTGGGACTCTTATTTTGAAGTTTGTGTATAGTCGTGTCTAGAGTCTCAGTGTGAGGTGTCTTGTGTGTTCATTAAGTGACTGTGTTTTACTATTGGGTCATGTTTGAGTGGGGTTTTGTATTTAGGTTCTATGTGTTTGTATTCGAGTGGCTGGTCAACCCTCACCCTGACCCTCACCTTCCCTGATCCTCACCTTCCCTATATGTAGTTTGCTTTTGTGTTCTAAGCTCCTCGTGCCTGTTTTAGTTATGTATGTAGAGTCTATGTCCTTTGTAATAAACATCCAGCAAATGGAACCTGCCTGCTTGTGCCTCACCTCACTTCCCAGAGCACTCGACATGACACTTCCCTCATGTTCCCCCTCTTCCCTGGTATTTGTAGCCCTGGGCGTGTCATTGATTGTCGGACCACATGGACCCCTCTGTGTGTTTCCTTGTGGTCACACCCTGATTGTTTTCCGCAGTGATTTTGTTGTGCAATTTGTGCTCTAATTTTGGTTATTAGTTTTTTTTGTTCATGTTTGTTTTTTGAATAGAGAGTCGCCTCGCAAGTCTGTCCACCTCTACTCCACCCTAGCCCTGCACAACGTCACAATGATTTCCTTTGTCGAGGAACACAGCAGTAAAATCAAACAATGATCATTTTGTCAGGACGTAGATTTTCATTCCATTTAATTCCCAACACAAACAGAAGATGCCTATTGACCTATACAGTATATACAGCCTTCCTGATTGGCTCATTGACTGTATCTGCTTGGCTTAGAATATGCAAAGACTCCATAAAATAACACTGCATAGAATACAGTAAGCATTCGCCTCATAGCAGTATTATTATATGGCATGAAGCAGTAACTTCTACTATGGGACAAGAAAATGTTAATATAAATGGACATTAGAGCTTTTTTATTTGAAAGGCGGTGTCTCATCTTGTTCCCCGTGCGCTCATGAAGGGTAGTAAGGCAGGGGTTCCATATTAACCCATCATTTATTCAAGGGATATCACTGACATTCAGTGGGGAGAGAGAGAGAGAGAGAGAGAGAGAGAGAGAGAGAGAGAGAGAGAGAGAGAGAGAGAGAGAGAGAGAGAG
>JBBJLR010060331.1:0-11372 GCA_037577145.1 Brachypetersius gabonensis
TTCTTCTTTTAGTCTAAAGTAATTCCAAACTGCTGACATGTTGGCAAGTCTCATGCAACAGAAACTGTTATCACGTGATTCATATTCTCGCGTAATGCACGTCGCAAATCACGTTATGCGTGCTGTAATTATTTTCCGCATTTTCTACGGATCGGATTACGTTTCTTAATCCATCCCAATTTCCGATCCCGTAATTTATGTCAGGATCGGACCGATACCGATCCAGAATATCGGATCGGCGCATCCCTAATAACGATTTCCCAAAAATTGATTGCAAAAACGTATTCCTGTAGATTTAATGACCCCCCCCCCCTTTTTTTTTTTTTTTAGAACTGTCCAGCTGCCATAGATGACCTGTTCAACTCCAAGCTGCACATTATTGGCGGTATTGGAATTGGCATTGGTTTGATCATGGTGAGTATATCGGTGACAAAAAATAGCCTGTCCATGCCCTGTGTTCTTTCATAGCTTCATCTAGAAAAGCTCTTAGAATGTGTGTAGTTTTTAAAATGAAATAAACCTGCTTGGCTTAGCAATTAACTGTGCACAGGATGTTTATTATACCCAGTTTACCTTTTTAACTAGTTTGTGTTTTTTGTAGAAAACACTTATGCAGTTCTTCAGTAAATCTAGAATGAATCACAATGTAGAACAGACATGCATATTTTAATGTGAAATTATGCATTCATATTTAATTTGTATTTGGGGCAAAACGGGCTGATTTTTAAATATTTGTTTGATATTTAAGAGCCCAAAAAGCTGTTTATGCGGTCAAACTGGCGTATTTGCTTGCCATATGCACATTAGTTGCCACACTAATGACACATGAGTACAAGTACATGAGTACACAGACTAAAGGAGGGCAGGCAAACTTTACTTATGGACATTAAGGAACATACACATCAAGAACCAATCAATGGAACGGTGCTTTTTGAGGTGCCTATCGTAAGTTTTGTCATATATTTGCAACAGCTTTAATGGGATTTTCCCTGACCTTGGTAAAGCTGGTCATAACTCGTTTGTAAAGCTAGTCTAACATAACGTTTTCTATGAACAAATGCATTTGTGGCCAGAGCTTGAGTAGGTCGATTGGACTCACTCGAGACCTTTTAGTGAATGCAGGCTTAGTCATTAATTGGTGGCTTTCTGTTTGGCAGATCTTTGGGATGATCTTCAGCATGCTGCTGTGCTGTGCCATCAAACGAACACGAGATATTGTGTAAAGAGCTCACAGACCCCTTCATCACACCCGCCTGCCTGCCTCCTGGTCATGTTAGCTTTAAGTAAGGGTCCCCATGTCTGTTTCCAAGGACCACTGCTTCAGCACCCCCTGAAGTCTTTAACTCTGATGCTGGCCAGAAATGGCATCCAAAGCTGAAAATGTCATTGTAAGCCATACATAAACTGGCATCCTGAACTTCTGTCCAATGCTTTTTGCCAATCATACCATTTTTCTAGTTCTACCATAGAAAGGTGTTTTTTTGTTTGTTTTTTTTCTTTCTTTTCTTTGTTTTTTTTTTTTTTGAACACCCAAATGTTTTGGGCTTTTTTATTTTTCGTTTGACTTTGTATTTATAAATAAGTTCTTGTAAAAGTTGATTTTATTCATTTTTTATAACTAATTTTAAAAGGTGTGATTAAATATGACCCCAATATACCAGTACTAGCCATTTGATGGACATTTACACTGAATTACTGAATAAAAGTCTAATACTACACTGTTTAACTATCAAATTTGCAATGCATGATGTTACGCATTTCTCATCTTCTGTTACAGATGTCTGCAAGGGGGGTGATTTTGTAATAGAATTATTTGATTTTGTAATAGAAAATATGTTGTCTCTCTAGGAAAGGGTGGGGGGGATACACTATTTTCAGCAAACACTGATGCATAGTTACTTTTTATGCCACAATTTGTACAAAAACCCATTTTGGCACTGTGCAAAAGTTTGGGCACCCTAAGAGTTCCAAAGTCTCAGATTCCTTTCACAGGATTTCAGCCCATAAGCAGCTTGTTACATATGATGTATGGCAAACAGCTGTCATTAGTAAATGTCAGCTGCTGCCAATTTCAAATCTTCACAAATACTGACTCTTCAAACCTTGTAGAACACACAGTTGCTTAGAGAATTGGTTGTTGCGTGGACACAAGTGTAACACTGAAGATGAAAGTTATTGATACCCACAATGCAGGAGAAGGTTACAAGAAGATAGCAAAGTGTGGTCAGCTTGCAATATCCACAGTAAGAAATTTAATTAGGAGATCAAGATGAGATCTGGAAGACCAAGAAAACAGAATTGCTCGTACGCTGGTCAGAAAGACGAATCAAAACTCCTATTTGACTGCAAAAAACCTGCAGGAACATTTAGTAGACTCAGGAGTGAAGGGAAGAATGGATTACATTTAATACCAGCAGATTCTGGAAGCAAACATCACACCATCCTTAAAAAGCTGAAGCTGAAAAGTAAATGGCTTTTACAACAGGACAATGATCTTAAACATACCTTGAAATCCACCATGGACTACCTTGAGACGCAAGCTGAAGGTTTTGGAATGGCCATCACAGTCCCCTGATTTAAACGTAAGACTTTGACTGGTGGAAAAGACCAAAACATGAGCATTGAGTAGCTCTTTCTGCTTCTGATTCTAAATGCGATTCTGATTCTCTTGTATAGCCTGTTAATGTCCAATTCAAATGTTAACTGAGGGCTGTCCTAAAGACATTTTCACTGAATTGATTCCATTAAAATAGCCATTCAGGTGCATCCCCCACACTTAACCTTGTCATCCGTTTTGGAAATGCTGTCATTTTCCTCATTCCAGAAGCATGAAATCTTGGTGTCCTCTTAGATGAGGACCTCTTAGTCTCATCTCACATTAGTAATCACTCTCGAACTTGCAGGTAATATTTTATATCAAGCCACTCAGATACTGGTTCAGTTATGTGTCAACTACTGGGATTTACCCAGATTTACTGGGTAGGATACTTGCCTCTGGACCAAGAGCTAATGGGTTTGAATCCTACCTGCAGCATACCACCACTGGGTTCCTGAGCAAGTCCCTTAACCCCAAGTTGCTCCAGGGAGACTGTCCCCTGTAGTTAGGAAATGGATGTCGCTTTGGATAAAAGCGTCTGATAAATGCCATACATTTACATCTTTAACATGCCAAAATGTCTCATTCAACACTCCACTACTGCAGACACTTACCTGGCCTCCTGTATTACTTGTATTAGATTAAAAATTTATGATACACACTGAAAACACTGAGCTGAAAGTAGTTCAGCTCTGTCTTATCAGACCACAGGTTTCAGCTCGCCCTCTTAGAGAACCAAGCACATCATGACTTGAGCCACCACTTCTCAAAAGTCGAAGATACACACCACAACTTGAGTAAGGGACATGTTTTTTTTGTAGACCACAAAGTAACTCTGTCTGTGAAAGGCTGTAACTATACATCTATTTCTGATAAAAAATTTGCCCTTTTTAGTCAAATTCGGCAGTTATTACAGCAATGGCCTGAAATGGTCAGATTAGCAATCTAATTACACAGCTCAAGCTCAAATAAACAAACATTCTTCAATCTAAACCTCCCTACAGGGAGCCAGTCTCTAACCAGTTGGAACTATTGTATATCTTTATGTATATATCGTTATATTTGTCTAATGTCACCATGGCAAGTGGCAGGTGTCTGATCTGATTGAGGGCTATAATTGCACAGGCACAGGACTATGGAGCAGTAGAACTCCATTCATTATAATTAGGAGTGACGCTTATGACCCTTAACTATTCATTCAACATCTGACCTCACTAATACTCTTGTGGCTGAAATCAAAATCTTCCAGCAATTGTTTCAATCTCTAATTTACAGCCTTCCCAGAAGAACAGGGGCTGTTACTGCAGCAAATGCAACTATACTCCCTATTAATCTATTTAATATTTCGAGTAACGGCATAAAATCAATGTCCTAAAGTCCTAAACTGTGGGAAGTGTTCCTAGTGTAAGTGCAGAATTACCGAGCAGGCTATTGTTGATCAACTTTGCTTTATATGACAATCTTGACTTCAAAGGGCTCGCTTCCTAACATTCTGCAGTTAAATGACTGGTTGACGTTCATTTCAGCACTGATCAGCAAGACAATGCCCTAATTCAAAAGAAAATAATGCAATTTGATGCTAACAAGAATTAATGTGTAATATTAGGTTTTAGATGCATGTTTAATAGATTTCAATAGGTCTTGTTCATCCATTCTGTTATTGTAGAGATAGTAGTACATCCATCCACTAATGGCACAATGCATTGGCATAAATCAAAATGAGTCTCATATGTATTTGAATGAATTAAATTGCACAGGCATGTATAAAACCTCCATGACAAAAATAGATGCAATATTATCTAGTAACTGTCCCTGAAACTGTAAGACACTTTTCATTTCCAGATTTTACAGTAAGATCAGGCAACTGTCTTGGTGCAACTGGTTCTTGGTCATTTTCTTTCTTTCTTTTTCTTGGCCTTCTTTCCTTTCCCTTTTTTCTTAGTGGCCTCAGGCCACCCAAAGCCTCTGAACTCCAGGCAGTCCACAGCATTGTGGGAGATGTAGTAGGCGTTCTCCATGGCAGCTGGACTGAGAATATCCACCTTTGGCTGTGTGGGCTTGGCACCTGCTGACCTTTTCTTAGATGACCGCCTCCTCTCACTTTTCTTCTTAGGTCTGTCGGGGCGGGACTTGGACTTTTTGGTTCTTGTAGGCTATAACAGTAGAAATGGAGTGTGAAAAAGAATGAAGGTTTTGGAGAAAACACCATGTCTGAAGGTCTGCATTCCTGGCCAGCATCAATTTTTTCTTTCAACCGTTTCCTGTGATGAAGGTTTAGGACGCTTCTACTTTTGCATCTTCTGCCTGCCTAGCTTTAGAATCTCTTCTCTCTCACAGTCATACAATCTCTGCTCGAACATGAACTGCGGGTGTGGTTTACTCATGCAAAGTGAAAGGCACAGTAAATAAACCAGGCCTCTGTTTCAATAGTCTTTTTCACAGGCTCTCGTCAAATTCATCTCACCATAAAGAGGCGTGTCACGCCTACGTTACACAGGAGACTGTATGCTGTTTCTACTAGAAGGATTAGCTTTTCCTTTGGCTCCTCATGCGTGACCCTCATAATGGGGCCTTTGCCATTGGTCATTCGCCTTGGTCATCCAGAAGCAGTGGATTTTTCTCATCCACCCAGTGATTCAATCAGCCATGCAAACGTCTGGATATAGAATGCTATATTTTCAAAACATTTAGAACTATAAAATATATTACTGAGGGTTTATGAGAGGTTTTATAAAAGTAAACTTAGATTGCAGTGACTGATGAGGACCGGAAAAATTCTCTACTTAAATGTTTTGAAATGGTTGGTTGATGCAAAAGCTCTTCATTTCTTGTTGAAATTCACAATATGATAACATGATAATATATGACTAGTGATCTCTTAACATTTGGAAAAAAGTTGTAGAAGAAGGCCTATTATTATTTGTTTTACTGATTTATCTATTACTTTATCAACAATTTTCATAGTCCAGTAACATAGTCCATCCAACATTAAAATTGGATTAAACCAGTTCAAGATTAGCCTTTTAAATATATGCAAATCCCTTGCAAAGCAAATAAATGGGTGTGTCTATTAAATTATTCCTAACAATAATAGTGCACCAAGACACGAAGGTACATTTTGCATCTTCAAAGTTTCTTTATTTTTAGTATCAGTCAATTTAATTGATTAACTGTGACAGCCCTAAGTGACATTAAAGCTCATTCTCAGGACTATAAAATCTTAATTAAATATTGTTTTCATATTGCTCTGTACTTACCATTGTTAAATATCTGCTTTTTAGGCAGGACTTGATGAGATCTGCAGATGGGGAAAAGCTGTCAATCATGTGAGCCAATTTTTCTATTGCCCATGTCACACACATTCCATACAGAGGACAAAAACACTCTCTCCTGAAGACACATGCAGGATAAAACCTTTTCTGACATTATTATTAATAACCAGTCCCCTTTAAATAAAGCATGCCCTACCAGAGTGGATGATTATTCCATGCGCTCCTCGCACCACGGCCCAGTGTCCTCTGAAGAGTTTTTTGTTTGTGGCGGGTTGTCGTAGAGACAGGACACGAGCACTGCATCCCTGTCCTCAGCCACCAGCTCACTCTCCAGGTTGGCCCAGGCCGGTGTTGGCTAGGGTGTCATTCCCCCACATGAACTCAGGATAATCCTCTGTCTGATCAGTTGGCATCAATTTATAATGTGACAGACTACAGGGCCAACCCTTTTAGTGTCCCGTCATTTAAGCTTAGAAACAAATGGGGGAAAAAAGAGTAAACAAGACTGAATATGTTTGAGACATAGTGGAATCTGGGCTGGGCTAGTTTGTGTGTGAACTACATTCACCTGGGGGCCTGACAGAAAACATTCAAGCAAAAACTGTTACACAATGATTGCAAAAGTTCCATCTATCAGGTTCTAAACTGCATCTTATATTGAGCTGAACTGTGGCTGAAGTACACTGAAATTTTACACAGGTATAAATATATCACTAAGAACAATACTTTAATGTTGTACATTTTTAACCATTCCGACAGTCATTTTGATGTCAAAGTATGACATCTTCCACTTTTAAATTTAGAAAACAAATATTTTAAGCTTTATTCATTTCTTAATGTTTGAAATTAATAATGTTATTCATTTCTGCGTGTAAGACTTCCTCCAAATAACTAATCGCGTTTCAGGGTAAGTCAGGGACTAATACTGTTTCTGAGTATGCTCAGTTAAGACCTTTATCATGGAGATATAATTGTTAAATTATAGCTGGCCCTTGGTGGAGTGGAAATATACCCTTTCCTGAAGTAGATATGGCTCTCTCCCAGATGACAAATATTAATGTAATTCTCTCCATCAAGGGCTCAGAACCGTCAGTTTGGACTGTTTCTTTTGGTAATAAATAGATTAACATTTATTAATATAAAGTTATTAACTTTCTTTGTTAATTTATGCATACAGACTTGTTGTCATCTCCGAGGTCTGTTTTTTTAGCTTCTGTTCATTTTGTGCATTCTTTTTTTTCCCTGAATCTTATTTACAGTAAATGCAAAACTGCAAGTGTGACCAGGTTAGAGGTAAATAATCAACCAATCAGTAAATTCCACCAGAAGTTCAAATGAAAAAAGTGGAGAGAAGTAGAAGGGTAATGCTAAACACCTTTCGACTCCTGCTGGTGAATCAGTGATAGTGATGCTTCATTTAAGCATCTCTGAGAGCAGAAGAAGCGAGATACATCTTAAGATGTGACATTTTAATTCTGGAACAGTGACACCAAAACAAAACCGATGAAATACGTCCCTCTGCAGCTTCTAACAGACAAACACAACAATTCCAAACATTAAACCTACAATAAGGACTCATAGTCTCATATTCCATACAGTACATCAGCATGTTTATAAAAAGGGCTAAATTTGGCATGTAAGAACAAAATCTACAGTTTCGTTATTGGCAGGTATGATACTGAACACCAGCACCCTGATTTTTTAAATAAAACACTGTTATTATCAATAATATGTTTGCTAGCATGATTGTGAGCTGGAGAGAGAGAGAGAGAGAAAGAGCGGGAGACAGGAGAGATGGGAGAGAGAGAGAGAGAGAGAGAGAGAGAGAGAGAGAGAGAGAGAGAGAGAGAAGGGATGGGAGAGAGAGAGAGAGAGGAGAGATGGGAGAGAGAGAGACAGACAGACAGGTGGTGAGAAAAAGAGAGAGACACAGAGAGAGAGACATATAGGTAGGGATAAAGAGAGAGAGAGACACAGACAGACAGACAGGTGGGGAGAAAGAGAGAGAGAGAGAGAAAGAAAGAGAGACAGAGAGAGAGAGACATATAGGTGGGGATAAAGAGAGATAGACAGACAGACAGGTGGGGAGAAAGAAAGAGAGAGAGAGAGAGACACAGACACATAGGTGGGGATAAAGAGAGATAGACAGACAGACAGGTGGGGAGAAAGAAAGAGAGAGAGAGAGACAGAGATATATAGGTGGGGATAAAGAGAGAGAGACAGAGTAAGGTAGGAAACAGTGGTATAAGGTAGTGTTAGAAATCAGCACCATTGTGTCAGAAGCTAATTGTAAGGAGGGTGATTCTGCTCACCAAGGACACTTCTGTGCTTTTGTATTGTGCTGTTAGGGGCCCATTCTACATGCACAGAGTGGGAGGAAGCGCTTGACATCTGAGAGACAAAGAGAAATGTGACTTTTCTGCTTTCTCAAGGACGTTCCTGCCGCTGCCGAGACAGCAGCGATCTCGGAAAGGAATCTTTAAAGACTGGTTCTTCTGGTCCTGCTGACACATGAGCTATGCTTTCAGCTGCCGTCCTGGGCTTTTTCCTCGTGGACGTATCAAGTCTCTTTAGCACAACAAAAAGGACAAAAAATGCTAAGCCCAGATATAGTGTTTTTTCCATTCTATTTAAATACCTGTGTGTGCATCAAAAATAAAATTCTACCAGCAGTTCCAGCCTGAGAGAGATAATGATAAATAAATAGATCCCTTCACTCTTTTCTTTAGGACTTACTTATAGTACTTATATCATTTGAATGAACATTAGACAACAGAAACTTAAAGAGAAGATATTGCCTGTCAAATGTTTAGGGACACCTTCCCTTTCAGGATGTTTATTGTTTGCAGTAATGTTTTTCCCCAAAAGACATTCTGTATAAAATTGTAAATATTAATATATTTATGTTGATATATTAAGCTCTTTCCTCCCAGATCAATACTTGACCTGACTGGATAAACCTAGTTGAAAACCTAATGTTTTCTGATCTGTGTTAAACAGTAATAGTATTAAGATTTCTGTCCAGTAGAGATGATAGGAACCCGGGTCACTCCCAACACAAATATAGCCATTTTACTGACTATCCAAAACAATCATTAAACACCCTATCTGTAAAAATGGGTTTAAAAAAAAACCGATTTCCTTTATATTACCATTATCTCCTTATATCACATAACAGTGTCTCAGGCACCAAGCTGTGTGCTCATATCATGTAATACGTTTTTGTGAAGAGAGCTTTTAGACCAGTGTGAACTGCTCTGACTCTGTAAGTTCCCCCACAAAAGAGCCTTTCACACCAAGCCACTCTGAGTGACCATTTACAGATTTGCAGTTCCTTTTTGACCATTTTAATTTTAAGTAACAATATATCTATGACTGCTTTCTTGCCTGATAAGCCTTTCAAGCCACCTTTGCGGCAAAAGTTTTATTGTGTACTTTCAATGACTTGAAAAAGAACATGAAGCTTAGTGTCGCAAAATAGACCCATCGTAAAAGCAATTCGCTATTTTATGATAAAATAATAAAGCCTCAAAAGGCAATTTTTTAGAGAAGGCTGTGTCCCAAAACTTTTGACAGACAGTGTATGTGTTGTCTCTCATATTGTGGTGAGGAGTAGACCTGGTGTTACTTGTCGAAATACTTTTTTTTATAGAAGCACTGGATGCATCATGCCCATTTCATGTGCTTATATTATCATCAATCACCAGTACAGGAGGATTACCATGGCAAAGCCCATACACTGTATTTGAACATATCTCTATTTACAAGCATTCATGTACAGGAAGATTACAGTTGGCACAGGTGCTCTGTCTGCATGCTTGTGAGTGTGAGTGCGTGCGTTTGCACATGTTCAAGGGATCAAGTGTGTGTGTATCTGTGCGTGTGGGGTGCTCATAAAACCACGGTAGGTTGTTTCAGTCTAGGTTGGGTTTAAGAGTTCTTTTTCATCTCTTTCATTCACTGGGCCTGGAGCAGACCTTCCCACTGGATAGGCTGTGAGAACACTTCTCTCTCCAACCACATCTCATAGCTGTAATGAAAGTCCTCGGGCAGCTCCACCCGCTGACCCAGCACACTCTGTAGGCAGTTATCCACCGGAGCAAACTCGCTGTTCTGGTTCTTATCGTAGCGTCTCGTGTTGAATTTCTCGATGCTCTCACGCAGCGCACACTCTTCCGCCTGGAAGTCCCACGGCCGAGCATCGATATCTGAAAGAGAGAGAGAGAGAGTGTGAAAGAGAGAGAGAGAGAGAATATCATATCATCTTTCTCAGCACTATGCTTCTGATAGACTACTATGATAACACAATCTAAACACATGATGCTAACACTGGTTGATTCCCTCGCTAATTTCACAGATGTTATCTTGCTTGGGGTTTACATAAAGTTTGCAGAGAAGATCTGCTCAGCTCTGTAAAGAAAGTATTTTATACACTAATCGATTTCCCACAAGGAATCATTTTTGTCAAGAAACTTTTTGTCCTTGACCTATTCATATATCATGACATAATAAAGACTGTTTTCCAAAATAACTGTACGTTTTTCAAGTGTATTTTTGGAGATAATGAAAGGTACCATCCCCACACCCTGCTCCCCGGGCGGCCCTCGTTGGTGGCAGCCCCCTGGTTCACTTGGTGAACAGGTTAAACGCAGAGAAAGAATTTCATATTGTTCACACTGTGGTGTGTTCATGCATGACTGTAAGGGGCCACTTTACTTTTAATATATTTTGATAACCATTGATATTAAATATCAAATAATATTTTTAATAATAATCTGAAATGATCAGACATCTGTACATGTGCACATTAATTATTTGTGTTCTGTTTCATATGAGTGCGCATCCGCTTTCATGTGACTGAACTGACACTGTACTCTGCACTTCTAGACATCCATTATGGAAAGCCTCCACTTTAGCAGCCTGTTTCTATGTGGGCTTTAATCTGTGGGGCTGAACTGGTCAGTAGTGATGGTGGTGCAGTAAGAAGCTGAGCTCTGTGTTTGCTGTGATCACAATCACTAGCAGAAACATTTGAAGGTTTGAAAAGTTGCAGAAGCTGCAGTACAGGGAACTGTGTGAGTTTCATGAAGGTAAATTGTGTTCATGAAGGTTGTCACCTTTGTGAAAGGGCCTTCTCAGGAAATTACTACTTTTTTATTTCATGAAATCTTTAGAAAATGATTCTCTTTTCTCAAAAAGCAACATTTGTTACACATTATGATGATAACAACTAGATAAAGATCTCAAGAATACAAAAAAAGAGCAGCCCAGCAATGACACCTGAAAAACTCCACCAGCAATGCTAGTAGTGGCCACACACGCACACACACACGCACTCACTCAATCACACGCACACACACACGCACTCACTCAATCACACACACACACGCACACGCACGTACTCACTCAATCACACACACGCGCACGCACACACACACACGCACGCGCGCAAGCACACACACACGCACGCACTCAATCACACACACACACACACACGCGCACTC
>JBBJLR010060380.1:0-11371 GCA_037577145.1 Brachypetersius gabonensis
TGTGTGTGTCTGTGTGTGTCTGTGTGTGTCTGTGTGTGTCTGTGTGTGTGTGTGTGTCTGTGTGTGTGTGTGTCTGTCTGTGTCTGTGTGTCTGTGTGTGTCTCTCTCTGTCTCTCTCTCTTCAGTGAAGCCTCCTTCCGCAGCACTCTTCAGGATTTATCAGGACGAGAACGTCAGAAATGGAAGGTACTGAAACCCCCCTAGAATTAAAGGGTCCATATCGGGGGAAACTACATTTAATTTATTCATAAATGATTTTAAAGTAGTACACCAGCACTGTCAAGCTCCCTAAATGTCCAGAAACTGTGAACTCTGAAGTAACATTTTTGTGATGTTACATATGCCTACACTCTTTAGCCTACATCAGTTTAGCTCCACCCTCTTAAGGCAAAATAATAGTGTTTTGGTTCGGCTCAGTTTTTGAATTGAGGGCAGCATAGAACCACCTAGATATAGTAAATAACCCTAAAAGAAAAAATACTGGGCAAATGCAGGATACAACAGTCTTTCTGTTGTTGCTTTGACTTTAAGACTGATGTGTAGTGAAAGAGCTCCATTCTGATTGACTGCCGTATATTGCACCTCATTCAGAAAGCAGGGCTGAAACCGGACACTCCCTCTTCAGCATGGAGAGCTTCTGTGCATGTAAATATCACAACCAAGATCAAACAATGTTTTCTGCATGTAAATGTGTGTCTGTTGCAGTGAGGAACAAGTGGAGAAGCCCAGGCCTGCAGCTCGCCCTCTGATGGACGTCCCCGTGTCCAAACCCAACGTGAGTCCAGAAATCCCTCATTTCCTGTTCAAAAGTAAAGATCCACACAATGTGTGCGATGCCTGTTTTTGGCCCTCACTGCTGTCTGACTGACTGAATGACTGTGTGTGTGTTACCCGTGTGTGTGTGTGTGTGTTACCCGTGTGTGTGTAGGACACCCCGGCAGGGGCGGAGTCTCTGACGGATGAGAGTGCGATGTGGGGTCCTCGATATGCTTCCATAACCGCCTGCCCAAATCACACCCGCGACTTCGCTCTGTCCGCACACCTGGTGTCCACCCCTCGGCACCCCACCGCCCCACATGACTGGGACGAGCACAACCCAGGTGTACACACACACACACACACACACACACACACACACACACACACACACACGTGTTATAGTCCTTATGTAAAAACAGTTGATGTTTTTTTTTTTTTTACAGCTCTGGTCTTTGGAACTGGCGCTAAAACTTTTTTAAAAGGTCTATGGGCTACAAAACATGTTCATGAAGGTGTTTGCACAAAATCACTCTCACATAAAGAGATTCAACAGCTTTATTCTACAGTCAATTCCAAAACGAACCATTTCAGGGCTCTGTCACTTTTATGCAAATAAGCTGTTTCTGGCCACGCCCCACCCATCTCATGCTCCACCCACCCCTTATGCTGCTCGTTTGACACATGAGAAATGAAACGAAGCTAGTTCATACTTAACTCTCATAGAAACATTAAAGTCATTGTTTGAAATTACTTCCATCTCCCTCATCTG
Organism: Brachypetersius gabonensis; assembly: GCA_037577145.1. Classification (NCBI taxonomy): domain Eukaryota; kingdom Metazoa; phylum Chordata; class Actinopteri; order Characiformes; family Alestidae; genus Brachypetersius; species Brachypetersius gabonensis. The sequence continues at coordinate 1,529 of JBBJLR010060380.1, forward strand.
CTGACTCCCAGACAGCAGGTCCAGATCCTCCACGGCTGGTTCTGAAAGGGCCTGAAACTGGAGAAGCTGGTGAATCTCTTTATGTGAGAGTGATTCTGTGTAAAGAACTTCAGGAACATGTTTTGTAGCCCATAGACCTTTTAGAACCAAAGTGAGTTTTGCATAATATGTCCCCTTTAAAGGTCGTGTTCTGGACCCAGACTAAGTTTAATCCTAGAAAAGGTTATAAACATAAATCACCATCAACATTGTTTGTGTGTGTGCGCTGTAGAAAATGCTGCCAGAGGTTTCAGTGGAGCAGAAGAAAACCCCTACCAGCGTCAACCCGCCAAACTCAGGTACTAAAAAAAAAATTCATAAACCTGCCTGACCTCCTAAACCAGGTCCATACGAGGGTCTGGATGCGGTTTGAGACGGTCGGGAGACGTTCAAGGATGTATTTATATCTGAACAGCTGCGTCTGGGATCAGTGGAACGCTGTGGACAGTCAAGTTTCCTGTTGTTGCCTTACTGTGATGTTCTAATTCCCAGTAATATTTCAGAATCCCAGTTTCAAATTAGTGTCTGTGGGTGTTTTGGCCAGGAACAGATGGTCATAAAATAGGAGCAGTTTAATCTCAGTACTGGTGTTTTGTCCAAAACGTGCAGCCCTAGCGTTAGACCCACTAACATGTGACGTGGCTGTGATCAGCTTGTGTTCTCACCTGCTTTCATCTCTGTGGTCGATTCCAGTCCGATCCTGGAGCAGAGTCCACCTGAGGACAAGCCGTCCGAAGCGGCCGAACGTAGTCTGAAGGCTCAGGGTACCATCATAGGGGAGGGCGTGAGTCTGCCCCAGCAGAACCAGACGTTCTCTCTGACCCAGACCAGCTGCAGCATCAGCAGGCAGCCCCTGGTCCCGCTGGCGCTACACGATCACACGGCCGAGGCCAACAGGGACCTCAACTCCACCAGACCCAGCTGGAGCATCTATCAGAGCCCAGAGAGACCCAGACAAACAAGTTCTAACGGAGAACTCCACTCAAACAGCATGCATTTGGTGAGAGAACCCCTTCCAGACCACCTCAACGTAACCGGCCGGCAAGTTAGGTGCAGCTCCAGCACCAAACCTGGCTTGAACATCTACCAGAGCCCAGAGAGAACCTCCCAGCAAGAGCCAATCCAAGACCTTCATTCACACAGCATGCATTTGGTGAGAGAACCCAAATCAAATTGTTTCAACTCCACCAGTTTGCAGGCTAGCGCCACCAAACCCAGCTGGCACATCTACCAGAGCCCAGAAGGGACCAGTCGCGCAGGTTCTAAAGGAGAACTCGCCTCAACCAGTATGCATTTGGCAAATGAGCACAAGCTCAAGCAGCGCAAGTCAACAGGCCTTCAGTTTAATTTGGACAAAAGCCTTAATCCCAGCACCAGACCCACCTGGAACATCTACCAGAGCCCTGAGGGAGCCAGCCAGACCAAAGCAGACCAGCTGAGCTCCACCAGCCTGCTGTCTGTGAGGGAGTCCATGGCAGGGAGCCTGCAGGTCAACTCAAACGGCGTCCTCAACACAAGCAGCCTGCGTTCAGGAGGACACCTGAACTCGTCTGGCCTGCAGCCGCTGGGAGTGGACGTGTGTCCTGGTCGGGACGAGGCTGATCTACTCCGGCCAGAAAAAGGGCAGTCCCAAGATATCCTTCAGGAGAACCGAGATTTGTCCCGGCAGTCCTGCGTGTTTCCGTCTAGCCCAAAACCAGAGCCGATAGCGGTCCAGGACATTCCAATGAGTCCAGACCCACCCTTGGGTTTTGACTGGCTGAAGGTGAACAATCAGTCTCAACTCGTTGAAAACGACCTGGATGTGATGGCCAGGTAGGGTTGATTTATATTTTATGTAATTTTTTTATGAATTCTTTTTGCTTTTCCTGAATTTTAAGGGATAGTCTGAATCCCAGGATGATCAGTTGGCTTCACCATATCAGCAGTAGCTCTCCTAGTGACCTGTTCAATGCCATTGTTGCAAAGAATTAAGAAACGGAAAGGCATCGTTTGATTAAAAATGCGTAATATTTGCATCTTCAGTTCTGGAGAGTAGGGTTGTTCCTGACCATCGTTACCGTTTTGTCCCGCAGGTCCATGGTTGGATCCCCTCAGGCCAACAGAACGACCTCCGGACGTCCGGTGGCCGAGTCCAACCCCAGGTGGAGTGTGTACCAGAGTCCAGAGAAGGCGTCTGAACCACATCACGTCCCACAGAGTCCTGAGCCCATGCAGGAATCCGAGCCACAACTGTTCCCAGAACTGGAGCGGTCTGGAGTTCTGCTCTCCCGGAGATCCTTTAACAGGCGGAAGTCCGAGAAGATGGTCTTGGAGGTATGGGTGGACAACGTGGTTCACTTCTTTGTGTGAGAGCTCATAACAGGGCACCAGCCTGTTTTGATGTCATGAATTGGACATTAAACATCCATGTTTTTGGGACGAGTCACCTGCAAAATGAATGGGGAGAGTGAGGGAGTGGCTCAGTGATTACAGCTGTCCCCTCATTAGTGCTCTTTAGGGCTGTAACGATACACCCACGAATATACAATGTGATTTGTATCAAAATTTGACACCGTAACACAGGTTTGTGGATCTGAATGGCGCGATTTTGGTTTCATATCGCATATTGTTACAGCCCTAGTGCTGCAGGTTCAAATTATTGCTTTTTGGTGAAAAGTGTTGGCACCCCAGTTACTATAATGTCCACCTAGCAACACCTTAGCAACCAGCTGTGATGATATAGAAACACCTTTGCAGCCACGAAGTCACACTTCACAACACCGGAACACAATATAACAATATTTAAAGTTAACAGAGGGTAGAAGTAAAATGCGATGTTTTGGTTCTAGGGATCCCCCGTGTCTGTTCCGCAGCGCGCCTCACACTCGATCCTGGACGTCCCCATGAGTCCAGAAGCAGCTCCGAGGCTGAACTGGCTCTGCGAGAGTCCGGCCCGCGCGGCTGAAGCTGATCTGGATGTGCTGATGACGCCACAGCAGAAGTCTAGAACGTCTGCAGCGGTGGACGCTCGTCCAGCACCTGCCCAGCAGCTGCAGTGTGACGTTCACATGAGTTCCCTGCAGGTTCCACGACCTGATTACACCCCTTCAGGTACTGCTGTCATTTTATCACTCATCAATTAGTGTCTACATCATTCAGCGATGTGGAGTGATTCTGCCCCTGAGCCACGCTGAAGGTCTTGCTATTGGCGGGGGTTATGTTGTGCCGTTGTCTGCCTTAGACTAGCTAACAAGAATTTCAACATGTCTGAGTGTTTATATGGGTGTTGATGATGTAAAGTAGTGAATCTGAACTAAATCTCTATTCTTTGGGGACTATTTTGCCTCATGAAGCCCTGCATGTATCCCTCCATCATGAATGGGTTTACTTTTAGGAACAAAAATATTATAAGAACGTCTCGGGCATCAGGCGGCGCAACAAGAGCCATTTCATGGAACAACTTTGGAACTAGACGTTTGCCTCTAAAAGCTTCCTTACACATTCACCTCCACTGTGATCAGCTCTGAGCTTCCTTTGAACTGAGAGCTTGTTGCTTTTCCTAATAAATAGAAAAATACATACAAATGCAGACTATTGAGGTTTGTTATAAAGAGCCTCACTGTGAGGCGGTTCCACCCCATCCAGTTTTCTTTCCAGTTTAGTCCAGTTTCCCCTGTTCGCTAGATCTCTATTGGCGACACAGAGCTGAAGCTCTGGGAGGGTGGAGGTGAGCATGTTTTTCTTTCGAGGCACGCGAACCCCCTACCACATCATCTCAAACTGACACGAACATGACGGACAGCTCCTTTATTCAGGAGAGCAGGGATCGTTTCCCATACTTGAGTGGCACCACCACTGCTTTAAAATGCTGGGGCTGCATAATATTACGTTAAACAACTTCTTGTGTCTTCAGCTTAATGTTCCTCTTTACTGAAATATTCCATCGTTTATTTATATTTCTCTCTGTCTGCTTAGTGCTGGTGCCTGACCCGTGGGACGAGGATTTGATTGCATCCCTGCTCTCCAGCCTGAAGGCCCCTCTGTCCTCCTACCCAAACCTCAGAGTTTGGACCAACAGCCTCCCCACAATCACACCCAAGATGACTGTGCAGATGGGTACGGACTCTTTACATCATCTGCAGCACGAACATCTCTCACACTGGTCTCCCTTTGCTGGTGGAACACTTTTTAATAAGACATATCGCCCCCTACGCATCCTGTTGTGTATTACAGTCTGTCAGAATGATTGTGTGGATCATACACAATCATTTCTAGAGCTGTTTTGTTTTGAGAAATGATTTTTTTTCCCATAATCAACCTTGTCAGCAATATAAATCTGCTTTCACACTGTCACAGATCGATATTTTACAACTGAATTATTTACACTTAAAGAAAATACAGACTACATGGAAGCTGAAAAAGTGTATCATCATTGGTAGCACATGTGAAGGGGCAGCTCAGTTAAAAACATTATAATAACGTAATAAATCATGAATTTGAATGCAAGTCCATGTTGGTTTGTGCCACATTTCAAAAGTTCACACACTTTTTTTCCCCTTTTCTCTCTGGTTCTCAGCGGAGGAGTCTCTGAGGGTGGACCTCGTTGTGGGTCAGGGGGCTTTCGCTACTGTCTACCAGGCCACCAAACTCCCCACCGCACACAAACTCATCCTGAAGGTAAACAGCGTAAAAGAAGTCGTTTTGGTGGCAGTTTATCTAGTCACATTTTGCAGCTGTGGGGGGGGCAGTGTGGGGAAGTTAGCTGATGCCAACAAGCTGAACAAGCTGATTCAAAAGGCTGGTTCTGCCCTGGTTCTGCGACTGGAGAACCTGGAGGAGGTGTCTGAGAAGAGAATGCTGAAAAAGCTTCTCAGTATCATGAACAGCCGCTCTCACCCCAGGCACGCCTGCCTCCTTTCTCGTTCTGTGGTTGATCTTTTTGTCATTAAGTTCCCATTCGGTTTGTGCGATAGAACTCATTTTTTTTTTATCTGTATGTTATTGATTGCTGGTCTTCTCTCCAACACCGACTGCTTTCTCATTTTATTGCATTCATCATATTTTAAAACAGTCACTTTTCATGTCCACCTTGACTTCTTCTAATCTGTTATTCTTATACCATTTGCACTATTTCTGTTGTTAATGTCTTTTTAAACTCTTTATTTATCTTGAGGTCAGTTCAACAAGAGGAACACAGATAAGACAATGTTCTTTCTTATCTTATATTCCACCAACTAACGTGGCGCTGCCTGGTCTTTACGTTATGTACTGTTCAGATGCCTCGGGCCGATTGGTGAGGCGTTACTTGTCGGCTACATTAGCCGTGTAGCTGCAGAGCTAAAAGTGGTGGCGAGCCAGTGAGTAGGATACTCTCCTCTGGACCAAAAGGTCATGGGTTTGAATCCTACCTTCAGTATACCACCACTGGGTTCCTGAGCAAGACCCTTAACCCCAAGTTGCTCCAGGGAGACTGTGCCCTGTAGTTAGGAGACTGCGCTCTGTAGGTAGGGAAACAAAGCGTATGATAATTGGCGTAAACGTAAGTAAAAACAGACGTGAGACCCCAGACGTGTCTTGGCTGGTAGTTTATTTTTAGGGTAGAGACTGTGAAACTCACTTTTTGCCATTTGAACCCGTCACTGAGGTCTCTGAATGATTTCTCCCGTTCAGGTGCAGAAGCCGGCGAACCCGTGGGAGTTCTACATCAACAGCCAGCTGAACGCTCGGATACAGCCGAGAGCGCGCCAGCTCTTCAACCAGCTCCACGCCGCCCACCTGTTCACCACCGGCAGCGTGCTGGTGGGGGACCTGCACCCCTGCGGCACTCTGCTGGTGAGAACTTCAGGGTCTGCTCTGGCACCGGCAGGGACGTGTAGCATGCACTGTGATAGCTTTCAGTCACGGGGGATGTGGGGGTGTTAACTCACTGTCGCATACTAAAACAGTTAGGGTTATACCTGTATCTGCAGATTACTGATTAACCTTTTTGGCCCGATGTTCCTAATCCAAACTGACCCGATACGTTTACTTTACTCCAGAGGAACAGGGCGTTTAGGTCATGCTGCGTTTGTAGCCCTGCAGCGATTCTGTGGTTTCTCTATAACGATGGTGCTGGATGCAAATGAAATGCACCTGATAAGCAGTTCATAATTCCCATATCAGTCCATCTCTAATTCTCTCTGTCTCTCTCTCTCTGTCTCTCTCTCAGGGTGCGGTGAACCTGTATAAGGGCCGCAGTGAGAAGGTCGTGCCCCAGCCGCTGGTGCTGTACTTCACTGTTTGTATGCTACAGATGGTGGAGCAGCTGCACCAAGCCGGGATCATCCACGCTGACATCAAACCTGACAACTTTCTGCTGGGAGAGAGGTACTGGGGGTTGTGACCCTGCTGGGGTCTAAAGGGGGGGGGGTTAAGGACTGCTGAAAATGGGTAGAACCGCTATCAAGAACCGACTTATTTTAAATTAACTTGTCCCTGAAATGGGAGTTTAAGTCTGCGGTGTCTTTGGCTCTGCAGGGCTGGTTTGTTGCTCTGTGTTGTTTGCTCTCTGCTGGATGCTGGTTCTGACACTCTCTCTCCACATACATTATGGAGGTGACTCGACCACAATCAAATACACCGGAAATGAAAACATTTTTGCCAAAATTCAGTACAGGCCAGCATGAGAGGTACTGCATAGGGATGGGCCCGATCTGATATGATCTTGGTATCGGGTCCGATATGGCCGTAATTCAGATATCGGTCAAATACACCCGACAGCCCCGATCTCTATATTCCAGTGCTCTGCTTGCCCTAGACCATAAACTCGGTGCTGTGTAATAGGAAATGCTTCACCACCTTCATATTAACTTGGCAACCTGGCAACTTCATATTAAAGTAAAAAAAACCTGTTGTATTGTGTCGGCAGTCAGGTATCGAATCAGAAGTGGATAAACGTGTATCGGCCCATCACTAGTACTGCATATTATTTTAATAATAATAATGATGATGATTAATCTTAAAAGTACGCAATCATTCTAATAAAGGTGGGAATCTCCACAGACATGACAAGGTTACAATTAATGCTGGGCAACGATTAAAATTAACTGTGATTTTTTTGATTTTTTTTTGCATTTAATCGCATTGTCTGCTAAATTCAATAGTAGTGTATTACACTTAAGTGCTGCTGTATGAACAGAAGTGCAATAACATTTGGTTTACAAACATGTTACAGCAGTGTTCCTTATAAAATCAAATATAAACCAAAGCTATTTACCCCTGCAGGGCATTCACGTTCTATCTAGTTTGTTGTAGAAAACAAAGATCAGAGTCCAGAGCATGGTGAAGTGGGCGGAACTGATGGCAGCCGAGACGTGGAGCACTGCGCGCACTCCTGATTATAACGTGATAATAGCGTGTTTATTTTTGGTTGTTCCACTGTAAAGCAGACGTTGGATTCCATGCAGGAGTCTCTGACCTGGTGACCTGAAGGCCTCCACCTCCAGCTTAGAGGAGGGTGTGTGTTCTGTGTGTGACCTGTGGTGTTCCTGCAGGTTTCTGAAGAATGAAGACTTTGATACGGAGAGCCTGGATCACGGCCTGGTTCTGATAGACTTCGGTCAGAGTATCGATATGACCCTGTTCCCCCCGGACACGGCCTTCACCGCCCGCTGCATGACCTCCGGCTTCCAGTGCACGGAGATGCTGAGCGGCCGGCCATGGAGTTACCAGGTAACAACACCTGAACAACGTTCACTGTTTACTCCTGATTCACACAATACGTGTGTGTGTGTGTGTGTGTGTGTGTGTGTGTGTGTGTGTGTGTGTGTGTGTGTGTGTGTGTGTGTGTGTGTGTACATATGATGATAAACTTCAACACAAAGCACAGTGTACAGAGCACAATGAAATGCTTACTTGAAAGTCATAAGACATAGCATCCTGAAACAATAACTAATCTGTGTGTGTGTTTGTGTGTTCTCTCCCTGCAGACGGATTACTTTGGTGTGGCCGGTACTGTCCACTGCCTGATGTTTGGGTCATACATGCAGGTTAAAAATGAAGGTGGAGTTTGGAAAACTAACGGAGTCTTTAAGAGGTTTGTTGTTGTTGTTGTTGTTGTTGTTGTTTATTCTATAGATCTATACTGAGTAAGCCGTCTCTCCCCTCTCTCTCAGGAATCCTCACAGTGATCTGTGGCAGGACTTTTTCCACACGCTGCTGAACGCGCCGGACTGTAACGCGCCGCCGTGTTTGCGGAGTTTGCGCGAGCGTCTGTCTGCGGCGCTGCAGGAAAACTACAGGACCAAACTGCCCAGCCTGAAAAGCCGGCTGGTGGTGCAGATCCTGGAGGCCCGAGGAGCTCGCAGATAGAGCTCTCTTTTTATTTACTATTTGTATATACTCTAGGTTTTACTTTTATTTTACATGTTTTAATTTCTCTATATTTTACTACTTTTTGTGGACGATCCGTTTCTTAAGAAATGGGGCTGGTTTTTATCAGAAGAGAGCCGCCGTCAGACACGTTTTACTGTTGAATTTAAACTGTGAAAAAATGGATGTAATGTTTGGTAAAAATTCAATAAATCTTTTAACCTTTTTAACTGAATATATAAGTGAAGAACCACCGCTTGTCTCCATGGAGCTCAAAAGATTAAAAAAAATAACATTTTCTGTGAGTCTGTGGGAGAACAGTCCCACAGAAGATGGTGTTGAGGGAGTGTGTAGAAATGACTGCCTGCCCCCCCCCACCCCCCCCAGACTTCTGTAGAGGGGGAAAAAGAAAAACAATATAAAATAAACTAAATCTTGTCTCTGAACAGTTTCAGACTTTTAGCTCGCTATCAGGCTAGTTAGCGAGAAGCTAAAGAACAGCAAAAATGACAGCAAACACTCAAAACTGTCCTGTAACACAAAGTTCTGCTTACACTTCTGACTCCGTTCTCCTAAACAATATATTCAAAACTTTTCTTCAAAACTCATTTCTTGTTACTGTCTACTGGATTATGTGTCTGTTTTATGCTAACAGTGTTTTTAGCATGACCAGATATAAATGAAATGAACATGAATTCAAATGTTGCAATAAAGTACTTATTACAATAATTATAGAATTAAATGTCAATATTATTTCTATTTCTATATTTCTAAGTTATTTCTATTTGATATTAAATCTATATTAGTAATCATTTTGGTCTGAGACTTTTATTCTATACAGACTGATGTATTTTTAATTTAGTATTAATATTATTAGTAGTTAACGAAGCATAAGGAACCTAAAATTTCATTTGGGAGAATTGTCCTGCACTTGACTCTACCTCTTCCTAACATGGCAGGAGAGGTTCTCTGCCTGGTTCTCCTGAGGAAGGAACAGCTCGGCCGAGTCATTGCTCAGGCCATGAGGATCCTGACAGGTCTTTCTGAAGCTCTGGGAGTTTTTTTAAATGTGGACCCTCAGTCGCTCCTCCTCCCAGCAGGAACAGGATCTTCTCTCCATTCTCCACCATCCTCTCCTGACAGGTAAGGTTCAGTGGAAAGTAACAAATATTTTCATGGTTCCGTCACTGACAGGGTTTCTGAGAAGGTTCTCCTGAGGCAGGGCTCCCAGAGGTCAGACTCAGCTGGTGACTGGTTCTCTGGTTCTCTTTGGTCAGGGCTGTTCAGTTTGGCGCCAAAGAAAAGAGATTTAGTTCAGATTCAGTATTTTACATCATGGACATCCATATAAACACTCAGACACATGGAGCTCCACTGGGGAGAGTAAAATGGCTGGATTAGTGTCGGAGACCATTCACCTCCACTATATTAGTGCTGGAGACCATTCACCTCCACTATATTAGTGCTGGAGAC
>JBBJLR010060399.1:0-11370 GCA_037577145.1 Brachypetersius gabonensis
AAAAGCAGTTTAGCACCAAACTTTGTGAAAACTAATATTTGTGTCATTCTCAAAACTTTTGGCCACGACTGTACATGAAACACTGACTTTGTCAGCTGGCACACGAGGGGGGAGTGTAACACTGAAAACAGTAAAGAGGTCTGAAATACTTTCCTGAAACCGCAGTACTGAAACAGTCCTGGAAGTGCATATTAGGTCAAGTATATGTCCACCAGGGTGTGTGAGAAAGGTACCTTTTTGCTTGAAAAGTCAGAAATTCATTTGTGTTGGACAAATTGACCTCAACGTGTATATTAAAATCACCTAGCAACACCACATCAGTATGTACAGAGCACTCAGAAAGAAAAATAGTCTGAGCCTTTGATGGGTGGTACAAAGGTCTTTGTGGCCAGAAATCACACAAGATGGAGCTTAATAGGTTCAGTCTTAATGCAGTTCCTAGTGATATCAGCAAGTTCACCTCCCTGCCTCGCCTCATATCCATATACAGGTGGAGCTGCATGACGTCTTTGAGTACCTGCCAAGTTTCCAACAAAAGTAATGCATCCAGATTTTTATGAATAATGGGAATGTAGACTTTCTTGTGAGAGCAACAGCGGCAAATTGTTGTTAAAACTCGAACCTCAGGTGGTAGGTAATCTTCCAGAGTGCAGTTTGTAACTCCTTACATGTGGAATCACAGCAGGTGAGGTACGATGTGTAAACTGGAAGCAGCGGGTGAGCGAGTGATGAATTGAGAGATTTACAATATTCATAAATCATAGGATCAAAACGGGATGTGAGTTCAGTTTGTGAATTTGTACTGGTGAGTACTTAAACACCAGTATATTGAGTACAAATAGGAGTGCTTCAGTGAGGGGCAGTCAGTGGCCTGGTGGTTAGGGAGTTGACCCTGCAATCACAACGTTGTGTGTTTGACTCCCAGGACTGCTAATAACACCACTGAGGTACCCTTGAGCAAGGTACTGCTCCCATTGTGACTCGTTTGTGTCTGGCCACTGCTTCACTTGATGAAGGGGTGTGACTATAAGGGGCCATGTGACTATAAGGGACCCCTAAATGAGTGCTTATTGGCAATTTCCATAACACACGATCGACAGATACACCAGAAGCCTCACCTGCCGGATAGCTGTAAGGAGGGGACGTGAACCCACCTGACAATCAAACGCTAATGAGAGAAAGGAAACTCACTCACCGAATTTGTAAAGTAAAACACACAGTACCAGGGGACCTGCAGAGAAATAGCAGCAAGTAAAAGCCTCCAAAATGGTAAAAAAAAAGGAGCAGCAGCCAAAAACACACAGTTTTCCCTCAAGAAGAGTGGAAGAAGAAGCGGAATGGAGATCATTTCCTTCTTTCAAACCACTGAGATTGATCAGCTCTGTATGCATGTGAGGCTCAGTAGAACTTACTCTTTCCAACAGACTTTCCTTTTGTGTTTCCTAATTTAGTTGAATTGACTAATTTGCGGATTTTTATGCTGCTGCATTTTCAGATATGCTGTCAGGATTTTTTTTGGTCATTTGCTTTGCTCTTATGGGGCTTCCGTATGTTGTGTAATCAGGCCATGAAAGGCACACTGCTCTCTTCCAGGGTGCTGAGAAGGTTTGACAGTACATTAGCGGCCTGTTCTGAAGAGCGATTAAAAGGAGATGCAGAATGCGCTCAGTAACTGCACAAGAGCCAGCGGGCAGTAGCTTCACAGAAGAGCATCTCCAGTTACTGTCCAGATAAACACGCTGCATCTGTCATCCACAGTGCGCATGTAAAGGCTAGAGGGCGGGTTGTGCTCACTGGGCAGTGATGTGTTAAAAAATTCAGACCGAGCAATATGGCCAGTCTTAAAGATCTGCCAGCAGCCATAATGACCAGACCCTCACAACTTTCCAACTCTTTCTCTGTCTCTCTCTCTCTCACTCAAACTCTTTCTATTACTCTGTTCGTCTTTCCTCTGTAATCTCCCCTTTCTGCTCTCTCTCTCTCGCACTCTCTTTCTAGCACTAAATGACATGAGATAAATTTAAATGTTTGTAGAGTTTCTCTTTCACTCTCTTTAGAGCTTTCCTCTTGGAAACACTAAACCACACATCTACCATCTACACAAGATACTAAAACAGAGTTTGAATGTATTATAATTTAGCAAGGAGCTTGTACAGTGTTAATTGGCATGGTATTGACTTCTTAGCTTTGTAGATAAAAATCTACCAAAAGTCTTGAGTGAAAGTCTTGAAGGTAAAATAGTGCACACTTTAGTGTTTCCCCAAACTCTTTCTTTAGCTCCTCTTCACAATACAGGGAAGCTCTCAGCCATCCACTTTTAGAAATGAGCTGGTGATCAATCATACTCTAATCTGCGGAGAGAAGGACACCATCTGATGTACAAGACACTACACACAAATATACTGAGGCCAGAACAAGAGGAGGGTCCACAGCATAACGATGTGAGCTTAGTAGGGCTGTACCGATACACCAAACCCACGATTTGGTTCGTATCACGATTTTTGACCCACGATTTACACTTGATTGGAACACATCTGGTAAGTCTCACTCTCTTCTCATTACTGCCAGCCTAAGGTTTTAAGTTTGTTTATCTGGAAATTAAAACTGTTAAAACAACAGAGAACAATGGTCACCATAAAAGTGTAGGAGAGTGTAGTTCATTGAGTGATTCGTTCATGCTGGCGACGCAGTCGGCACGTGTGGTCCTTCCCTCCCGGCGCTGCTAACAGCTCAACTGAACTGAGAAATGATTGAATCACTTGAGGAAGTGATTCGGTTCTGGACAGTCCCTTAAAAGATATGTTATTTTGAACGAATCGTTCGCAAACAATACAACACTAATCTGGACAGGAAGGATAACAGGGTTTCATATCACATATTGTTACAGCCCTAGAACTAATCAGCAATAACTTTACAACTACCAAGGTGGGGCAGCTGATTGCCTAGTGGTTAGGAGGGGTGTTGAAATTAATCACATATTCGATGCATCATGATGCAGACGTGGATGATTCTGCATCGATGCAGTGGCAGATTTTCTGACGGCAGTTTAAAAAAACAATTTAAAAATGGTGCCGGTAGTGACTGTGGCTGCCTCACCTGAGAACAGCGCTTCTCCGGGTAGCTGGGGCAAGAGGGGGCAATGCCCCCTTAAACAAAGAAAATAATATATTACCCACAAACTGAATATGGACAAGATTTACTACAGTAGCTGAAAAATCCACTGGAAAAGGCACAAATGAGATGATAGGTTTCACCTCTTGTTTGTCCTTTCCCTCTGAGTCTTCCATGCTTTTAGAACTTTTATTTTTTCTATAAACAAAATGAAAGGCGCAAGGGCCAAAATCATGAATTAAAAGAAAAAGGAAGACACAACCTAGAGTCAGGGTGACAATGGACCGACAACCAAGGTCCACCTATCCAGAACTTAAATAATACATACAAACACCACAAACAATTACTCCTTAGTACACCAGCAGCTGAAACCAATAACTTAAACTCAAACCTGGTGTACTCAGGACATCAAAATAAAAGACACTAAACCAAAAACACAATAACCCCAACTTAAACCAAGAGCGACCCCTTGTGGTCGCTATCGGGGCCTGACACCACCTACACATCCAATCACTGTTAGTATGCAAATGACCAGGGGTCAAGTTTCTCAGCGGGCAGGCAGAGCAACATGAGCTGCAACAGCGGGAGGCTTTGAGGAAGCAAATCTCTCTCTGCAAAATCAGTGACTTGTGACAAAATTAATAACAACTAAAAATACATGTACATTAGTACAGTCAATGGAGGACTAGTTCATTGTTCTTCTCACAGTTTCAGTCTAGTGGAGAAGTGTTTCTATCTCGATCCAACAAGCACCACTGTGAGCCTGTCTGTCTGCTGCATAGAGCCGACAGGAGGACCTGTGTCCATCAGACCCTGACACAAAGCCCCCCCTGCACTCGTTTCATATACTAATGTAATCACAGTGATTTTTTAATTTTATTTTTCAGTTTTCTTTTTCAAGATTTTTTTTTTAATAACGACCTACCTTTTTTAGTTTTGTTAATATTGGCAATAGTGAGAAGTGTTACTGTTGGAATTGAAAATATTTGATATAGGCCATCCAATTTTATTTTCTGTTGTTCTATTTTCAGTTTTCCCCCTGAGTGGTTAGGGAGTTTCCCTTGCAATCAGAAGGTTGTGGGTTTGAATCTGAACAGTGCTACTATCCTCACTGAGGTACCCTTGAGTAAGGTACCGTACCCACACACTGCTCCTTGGGTGCCCCTCGTTAGTGTCAGCCCCCTGCTTCACTTGGTGAATGGGTTAAATGCAGAGAAAGAAGCTTGTGCTGTGGCATGACTATAAGAGGACACTTTAATATAGGGTAGGCCTCCATTTGCTTTTTCAGCAGTTTGTACTGCTATAACATCTGTGATCTCAGACCAGATAGACTATTTTTTACTCCCAACATGCAAGAATAGGTCAGGGGTGCCCATGACGCTGTTGACCACTTTTGGTAGGTACCAACCACTGAATACTACAAACACTCAGATCCTCATCCCTGTACTTTTTTCCTCCCTCCAACACATCGACTTCAATAACTGACTGTTCACTTGCTGCCTGATATATCTCACCCCCTGACAGGTGCCATTGTAATAAGATAATTAATGTTATTCGCTTCACCTGCCAGTGATTTTATGTGATGACGTCTATGAAGAGGAGGAATGATTGCTGTGTTCTATAAATTGGTCCTTCTCTTTGGTCGTATTGCTGAGGTCCTAAACTTAACTATGTTTCTCCATAATGATAATTTTACAGGAAAAAAATTATAACTTTATATAAGAGGCAAAACCTGTAACTATTAATGTATCTTAAAATTTTAAGTAATACTCACAGTATTCCTTTATATTCAATGTGAATATAAAAAAGGATTATAAAACAGCATATTTTAATTGCAATAAACATTATTATTGTATTATTTTAAAAAAATAAAACAATGTTGAATGGCTCACTGAACGGTCTGGTAAAGTTCTAGTTCAAGCACTTTGGTGGTTTCTGTTAATTGGCTTAATCAACTGTTGTCAAGTCAGTTTTGGCTTGCAGGATGGTTAAAGCTTGGATCTGTTTCATTTGTATTAACTGTTAAGCTTGATGGTGTTTTGTGTTGCAGTTACTCAGTTTTGCATTATAATGGTACATGATTGGTTGCGACCTGATTAGACTGGAGTAAACACAAAAATCCAGATTTGAGTGACTTATTGCCTTTTCTTTGGTACTAGAGCAGCCCAATAATTATTTTTAAGAAGGTAAATTGTCGCTGATGCTTTTTCAATCAGAATTGAACTGATTAATAGAGACAGCCTGAGCTTAAATTATCAAGTTTTGGAACTCGCTCATACTTTTGCTTACCTTTTTCTTTTTAAGATAATAAGATAATATATATAAGATAAGATAATATAAAACATAATATCACATGAGATAAGAAGATAAACCTACATTAGTCCCACCAAGTGGGATATTTGCATTACGACGGCAGAGAGCAGACAGTACAAAGGCAAGAGCATTTTTTTGGTTTTATTTGTTTTGCATGTTTTACAATTGCTGTCCCAGAGCAGCATTTTATGGAACGTCTAACTTGTGAAATCACAGCCCCGAAAGAGAGTGTGTCCACTACTAGAGCTAGTTCCGTCAGGCTGTGATGGTCACACCCCCTACTGAGCTGGCAGATTGCAGTGAGTTTCAGCAGAGCCAGGCCCAGCAGGCCACTTCCCCTCCGGCCATGAAGTGGAAAACTGTCTGGAGCTCAGAGAAACCCATACTGACACAACACTGCACCGGAGTGGGCGAGGGGAGTAATCAGAACTGTGATCAGCTGTAATTATTATCATTGGTTTAATACTATTATAATTACAATGACTACTATTTAATCAATTTACTAATAAAACTATGCCATCTGCACATACTGCCCCCTACACTTCCTGTAGTTTATTGCAGTCTGTCAGAATGTAGCCGGAGCTTATCCCGGAGGCGGTTCCGCACCCATTACATAGTATGGAATCAATGAAATAAAAAGAAAGTAATTATCTTCTACCAATAATGTCATTAAAGTACATAGTACAGATTTAACCTCAAAGTTACCTTGACCCTAGTGACACTGACAGTTCAGTAGCTTAGATTTCTGAGGGAGTTTAGTGTTTTATAAATAAAACAAGAGCCGTATTGCCCTGTAACCTAACTAGTGTATTACAATCAGTCTTTTATCATATGAAGATTATAGTGCACTTTTGTTTTTAAGTAAACAACACATCACTGCTTTCTTCTGTATTGGATGTTGTTGACTACATAACTTCGTAAAGTAAGCACTGCGACTCTAGGGAGAATGTCTGAGTCAGAGAAAATGGAACTGCCTGATAAAAGCATTATACTGCAGAAAGAAAGAGACGAGAGGGCATTTCATGTAAATGCAATGGACCACCATCATTTCAGGACTGCATTTAAGTCTGTTACTGTACAGACTGGGATATAGAATGTCTGATTTCAGTGCAATCAGGAAGATTACAGGAGACAGTATCTAATAGAAATGCAATATTGCTCTGGCGACAGGGAAAGAGGAAATGTCTGTAACAGGCAGAGAGGGTGAGAGACTGTAAGAGAGAACCTGATACAAGTATGATGCTCCAGTACACAGACAGAGAGAGAAATATCTGATACCAGTACAACAGTTCACACCAGATTTTAGTGTGATAATCTACTGGAGAGTCAGATAGTGCACAGAATGAGTGCCTGAGGCAGGCGGGTGTAAGAGAGAGAGACGTCTTTATTGCAGCATTTACTCATATTCATAATCCATGGGAGGGGTCAGTGAATAGGCAGACAAATTTTTCAGAGGCATATATTAATATCCAGGATGAGGAACAGCAGGCAGAGAAAGGTCAAAACAAGACAAACTAAGGCCTCGTTTACACTGTCAGTTAAATGTGACCCAATTCCGATTTTTTGCTCATATGTGACACAGATCGGATCTGTCCCATGACAGTGTAAACAGAAAAAAACGCATGCATTCGGATATAAAGAGATCGGACTCAGGCCTCGTTCATATGTGGAAATAAATCAGATATAAATCAGATAAGTGCCGATGCGACTGACATGTAAACAGGCAGATCGGATTTTACTAGGCATTGCGTTCTGTACGTCATTAACGTTAAGTCGCTGACTATCAGGCACACTGACGCGCTGTTGATCCCAAACAGATGCTCCAATGTCCGATAGCCCGCACCTGTAGCAAGCCACCAGAGAGCAACCCTGAGGCGCATCTGCAAAGGGACGGCCGGCGAAATGTCGTGTCGTTGTAAGAGAGGAATGCGGACAAACGCTGACACAGCAAATCGAAAGTTGGCTCATTCTAAACATTCAGACCCACTGCTCCTCTCTAAAGCCCGCCACAAGTCTCCCACCAATCCTGAGATCTTTCATGCACCCAGACCTTCCTATGAATGGTCGAGGCCATAAAAACTGAAGCATATGCGCACAATGAAAAAATCGCACTTTTCCTTCTTCTCCGCCTCAAAATCATGCTGTTATTTGGTGAATTCTGCATCGCAGAGCCAGCATTAAGCATATTTTGGGTTCGTCCATCTTGGCTACAGTGTTGTGTAACAACCTCCCTTTGCTATAGCAAGTGTAAACAAGCGAATCGGATATGGGTCACAATTTAAAAAACGTGTAAACAGAAGGTAAAAAAAAATCCGATATAGGCAACAAATCAGAATTGAGCATCAAGACCTGCAGTGTAAACGAGGCCTAAGACACAGGAAAGGCTAGGAACTAGAACTCCGGATAAAAAACCAGAGGAAGTATGAATGTAACAATACAGCTCGAAACTGCAAGTTGCAAACAAATAAATTAGCTTTGTGCAAACTGCTACCTTCCTGAAACTTGTCTAACAGACTAATGTGGTGTTTAAGACTGTATGAAATGCAGTTATTCATAAAAATAGACAAATGGGGAAAAAAAACTAGGAACAGCCATTTAAAATCTTTTTTATCCATTTACAGTAGATAACAACATATGAAATAGCATCACATTAGAAAGTCTACTTGATAAAGTTCACCAAATCTGCATGTTTTGAGGCTAATTTTTAAAGATGAATTCCACCAAGTTCATTCACTCATTCATTTTCTATAAACATTTAATCCTTACTAGGGTCATGGGAAACCAGAACCTATCCCGGGGCCAACACAAGACCAGGACAAGGCAGAGACTCTGTCTACTGGCGCCCCAGTCCACCACAGGCGATCAAATTCAAAATACAAATTCATAGTTTAATCTTGGGCCCCACAGTTGCGCAGTGGGTTGGGACTATTGCCTCACACCTCCAGGGCTGGGGGTTTGAATCTGGGTCCTGGTCTAGAGTTTGCATGTTCTCATGGCGTGGGTTTCCTCCGGGATCACCCACAGTGCAAAGACTTGTGTTAGATTAAATTGACCATAGGTGTGTGTGTGTGTGTGTGTGTGTGTGTGTGTGTGTGTGTGTATGAGCGCCCTGTGGTGGGCTGGCACCCCACCCAGGGTGAGTCCCTGCCTAACGCCTGTAGTCCCCAGGATAGGTTCTGGGTATCAGCAACCCAAGTAAGTTGTTACATGCAATCTTTATTGGAAATGCACCAAGCACAGTCACTCCCTGCCCAGTTTTTTTTTTCCAGTAATACAGGCTGTACTGGTAGAACTGGCACAAAACAGCACTAAAACAAACTTCTGAAGCAAGCCCCCTGGTGTCCGACACTCGTTTTGCATAAAACTAATGGGATGTGATTTTAGCTTCACAAAACCAATATAACAGTTGGTTATCAGCAGATGGTAATCATCAAAAATATGGAATTGTACGTGTGTCACGTCTCTCTGCATGACCCCATGAAGGGGAAAGACTCAAGAAGGCCTCCATTGTCTTTTTGCTGTTTTATTTCCAAAAAAGGGTGAAAACAAACTAGGCTCGAGGGCCGATACATAAATAAAGTAACTGCAAGGTAAAGCAACAGGCAATGTAACAGATAAATATCTAAAATCCACAGTAGGTATTGTAACGGATAATGCATCGGTGGACCGACCACAAGGTCCACATACACTCAACTTAAATACACACAAGACACTACTAACAGCCAATACAAAAACACAAACACTGGGTGTACTCAAGCTTCAACATAAAAGTCCCCATAACATAAACAAAGACTTTAAATCCCAGCGCCCCCGAGTGGCCGCTGGCCAGACCTCACAAGATGCTTTATATTTTTTTAAAATGTACGACAAAATACAAAGACAACAGACTCACACAACTCTGCACATTTACCGAACTGAATTCTATAATGTCATAAAACATTTAATACCTTTCTTTCATTACCAAATATTCATTAACTATTCCCAAAACAAGAACACACACTTTGAAACCATAAAACCTTTGTGGTGCAGTAGTCCTTTTGAACGTAAACACTAAATTATGTTTTTATGACTGTATAGTTTTAAGATTTCAAATACAATAAATAACAGGCAGAATTTGAGACATTTCCTGTATTCTGCAAAAACAGATCAAAGTAACTGTGTAAATATATTCCAGCCTAAAAGCATGAGGATAATAATAATAATGCATTTAAATTTTTATTTCCACTGCATTGCAAGATATAAGATTCATGTAAGATTTATATAAGATATAAAATTTATATTTTTTCATGATTAATGTTTTACTAGTGAGTCATACAGCACAATAAACCACATTAACCTGTCTATTTGAGATTGCTCAACAACTGCACATGGTTTGAAGGGAGTTAACATGCTGCGTTAGATCTGTAGCTCTGGTACCACATTAAAGAAGCAAATATTACACCCTAATGTCCTGCTGAGTCCGTATGTTTTAGATAAGGAGGAAGAGTAAGTGTCATTTTAAACTATTTGGGAGTTGGAAGTGAGATTGTGCCTCAAGTGGAGGAGTACAAGTATCTTGGGGTCTAATTCACGAGTGATGGAAAAATGGAGCAGTAGATCAACTGTGATTGTGCACACCCTGAGGAACTCAGACATACAGGAGGGGCTTGGAGCAGAACCGCTGTTCCTCCAGGAGCAGGAGCAAGTTGAAGTGGTTCAGGCCTCTAGTCATAATGCCTCTTGGGCTCCTCCAGGGAGGAGACCACGGGGCAGATCCAGGGAGGATTATATATCTCAGATAGCCTGGGAATGCCTTGGGATTGCTCAGAAGGAGCTGATGGCCAGGGAAAAGAAGGTCTGCTCCACCCTCCTCAACCTGCTACCTCCACAACCTGGTCCTGGATAAGAGGCAGAGATTGAGATGAGACTATACCTTTCAGTGTACAGGGTTCAGGCAGGTACACATGTCTTGGCCGGGTTTTCTTTCCAGCATTGCCATGAGGTATATTAATCTGCTTATTCTGCGGTGAGCATCGGCATCATAAAGCTTCACTGAATGAAAATGGCATTTTATGCAGCCTTGCTTAACGATCTATTAGGGTGTGATTACTGAAAAGCGGAAAAAATGACAAATATCAGTCACTGGAACGGGATATTCCTCACTGAACATGATTCAGCAATGATTCAGGCACCTCATTGTTTATAGACCGTGTCTGTGAAATCGCTGGTGAAAATTAGAGCTTCCCCATCCATCAATCTCTCCTTCCCTTCTCTTCTCTTCTTGAGCGGCTAAATAGGTCACAATTCAAATGAGATCAACACATTGTCAAAGCTTTCCAACAAAAGGTGCCACCAACCACTCTGAATGGGTTTCACTCATTTCAAAAGCCTCGCTGCGCTTTGAAATCCGGTAAGAAAAGGAGATTTGTGTACCCAGCTGAAAAGGATAGTTTTGGCCGGGGGGGTGATTTAAACAACACTTCCTAAATTACAAACACTGTCCAAGTGTAGTCAATCAGTCAAGACACGTCTGCTACTTCAGCACTGGAGAAACGAGGTTAATGTAGCTAACAGATAATGTAGCTTACAAATTAGCATTGTGCAAACTGGCACTGGCAGTCCTAGGAGTTGTATGGAATCAGATTTGTGCCAAAAAGTTCAAACAAAACTTCACTAATATCAAACAAAATTCATTCAATATTCACTCTCGCCTGTGAGACTTTCACTTTTGCCGCTAGTTTTTCAGTTTTGCTGCTGGCTTTTCAGTTTCACTGCTGCTAGTTTTTCAGTTTCGCTGCTAGTTTTACAGTTTCGCTGCTAGTTTTTCAGTTTTGCTGCTGGCTTTTCAGTCACTCCGCCTCGTTTTACATTTTCGCTGCTTAAGGATTCGTTGCAGTTCTGGCACAGATCTCTCGTGTGGGCGGGGCTTTGACTCATTTGCCAGCAGGTATTTGAGTGACAGCTCCG
>JBBJLR010060439.1:2500-28108 GCA_037577145.1 Brachypetersius gabonensis
GATATATATCCATCAAATGATTAATGGAGAAGCCTCATGGGATGGGCCGAATCAATTAAAAATAGATACCACGGTTGTCAGGAGAACTGATTGAAACACAGAATGCATTAATTATGGACTGAAGACAGTTTTCCTTCGGCGAGTGATGTTGAGGATTAAAGCATATTTGGAGCAAAGCCATTTCCATTTAACTTCTAAGTTGAAGTCTTTGCAACTGACAAAAGAGTCATCGCCTAGCTGGAAAGCTATACACCTGGAAAATATCTTCAGAACACACAGAAGTAGTCATTTCTAAATGTTTAGAACAATTAACACAAATAAGCCGAGAGCAGATGGTGCACCGAAAAAAACTTATTTAGAATGTCTAGTCCATTCTCCAGATTTACATTAGTTTAGGTTAACATCAGAACAACCTTTTTTCAGAGGTTGTTGCAAGCAGAAAACATACAAAACCACCGTTAGTCATTATGCACAGTCTTTCCTCTCCACTTCTTTTTGAACTTGTTGAAGCTATTTTAGCTGGAGCTTGACTGATGGCTGTTTGTGAGGATGGGTCATTTGTAACTTTGCCCTTCAGATGAATTCAACAGACAGAAATAGAAAGCATGGGCACCAGAGTGCAGAGAATTCAACTGAAATTTTACTCCACATTACTGACCATTCAGATATTTGATTTTTCCCCTCTCTGCAGACAAGTCATGCTTCAGTACAGAACATGCTCTTTATTGAGCAAATTTCTCAGTGTGGCAGTTATGCGCTAAAACCTAATTACTTGTGTCAAAGCACAGTTCTTTATTTTTTGTGATCATCTGCTGGTTTCAGCTTGACAGATGAAGGAAGTTGTATTCTGATGTGCAACAACACATGCAATCCTAGTCCTGAGGCAATAGTGACATTTCTACTGCTATTAGACTAACAGTTTGTGCAGGGTTTAGGATCGGACTCAAATATGATATAAATCAAGCCAACTTCTTTTGAATATTAAAAAAATAATTTAATAGTACAAACATTTAGGAGTCACTTCAGAGTTTATCGTACATACTGGACACACAGGCTGAACTGGCATAACCTGCCTTTGACTTAAACAGTGCTAAACTATATGCAACCCGACCTAGATGTTCTTTGTTCTTTGTCCCAGAATTCTCCTGCATGGCAATTCCTCAACACAATGCTGGACATCTCCTGACAGCAGATAACATCATGCTTCATCAAGACAGGTCTTTTGATCCTATCGCAGCCATGTGGGACTGAAGGCACACCTATAACTTCGAAGAAATGTAGCTTCCCTGTCATCCCCATGTAAACTACAGTAGACCAGTATCATCCTATAAGTGCATGCTGCAAAACTAAGGAAGATGTGAGTTGAAAACATACACACATAGAAACAAAAGAGGCAAAAAGTGAGCAAAATAGCCTGCCTTGACTTTCAGCACCCAAGTAGTGGAAGTGCCTTGGCCATAACTGTGGGCTGAGCAACAATCAATACAGTTATAAATTAACCATGGCTCTCTGTACAATTTAAGGATTGCCCCAAACAACCTTTAAAGTCACATACAACGATGCGAACATGAGGGAACTTATTCTTACCACACACACAAAAAAAACCCAAAACATTTTCCAACATGGGAATGGTTTGGTCAAATGCCGAAATCACATTTCGAGTTCAACATGAGACTCTTTGTAGACGTCCCATTGCTGACCAGTGACATGAATAATTGTTTGAAAAGGTCAATAGACCGGGTGATCCTGTGTGTGTGTGTGTGTGTGCTTGTGAATGTGCATATCTGTGTGTGTTTGTGTGTGTGTTTGCACGCTTTTCCACCTTTGAGCTATGCTGAGGTTTTTATAAACTCTAGATGTTGGGGATGGAGAATGGTGTTTCAAACTATGCACTTTTCTGTTTTGATTCTTGGTAGTCGTGCTCCTTGTTTGAAAGGCTCATTGACCCAGCCAACTCTGAAGCTTCTTTCTCCTTGGAGGATGCAGTTAGAGGTTAGAGTTCAGCTTCCTTTGCCTTAATCTGCAAGACATGTGGCAGAATCCATTGGGAGATGGCCTGAGATAGACAAGAGAATGACCTTGATGCAATGGTGTAGAGCAGGCCTATTCAACTAGCATCCTTTGGGCCGTATACAGCACTTTTGAATTTTTTTATGGCCCTCAAGACTGCCAGTAAATCGAAGTGATTCACGTGATACAATAAAATTATGGGTTTTGGATCATGATTGACTGGTAGTCCCCTGCTTTTCACCAAGATTGGCTATCCACTGTGCTGTAAACAATCAGAATCAGAAAACTTTATTTATCTCGGAGGAAATTGTTTATGGCAATCCAAACACAGAATTTGTCATATATTAGCCAATCGTAGCCGAAAGAGGCTGGATTTGTCAGAAAATGGTGGTTAAAAAAAGCAGAGCAGAGCGTAAAAGGCTGGCAGTAATGGAAGATAGAGGAGAACTGTTTGGCTGCTGAAAACAGGTGAGAGCATTAAAAGGTCTGTTTATCCCCTGAACAGCTTGACGTTTAGAAATAATGGTGTCTGTGCATTAAGCTGAGACGAGAAGAGAATCGAGTCACACACACAGCGAGGGGAAAACCTTTGTAGTTTTAGCTCGGTGATGTATCTACTCTAACGACTTTAAAAGTTCTTGTTTACAACCGAACGCTGTTAAAACGGCTATTTTTGGAGGTTAAAGCAGCACTGGCATACTGTCCATATACAAAATCAACAAAAATAAGTCTAAGCCAGCTGCATCACCCACTTCAATGGAGGAGTAGGGGCTAAGGCGTGTTGAATGTAGAAAAATATAAATATGGAACTTGGTTAAAAAGCTCCATACGTGAAAGTATTAAACTTAAAGAAAATGGATATGTGTCATTCATTCATACTAATATAACATCTGTTATCAACAAGAGTAATTTAATTTAGCAGTTAGTTGACAAATATTCTGTGTGGCCCACAAACCCCCAGTGATTTTCATATTCGTCCCACTTGCTGCTGAAGTTGAATAGCCCTGGTGTAGAGGCACGATACCCAGAGGAACAGAAAGTGCTGGGTCAAGTTAAGAGCAGATAAAGGTATTAGCACCTGAAAATGATGAGTGCACGCCATAAGAATGTGAGAACATTTTGGAAATCCTGAAGTTGGTTTCAGAAATGTTGGTGTGCGCAAAGACCCCTTCAGTTCACCCCATGAAGAACATGCTTACTGTGATACATTTCTCTAATAGAGTTCATTCATCGAGCTGCTTTTGCAGTTTGAGTGGTGAAGGGTTCTTTTGTTTGTTTTATTTTTCTAGCAGGCTGTAATTGGTACTTGCTTGATTTCAAACCTGCTGACAGATACAATGAAGAAACATTCATAACACATGTCTCCAAAGGTCATAGGTAAATTGAGGAAATTAGCTAAATATCAACATTACTAATGATATTAGTATTACACAAATGCTTTATAATAGTCTGGAAGCATCCATAGTCTACTGCAGGGGTTTAGCCTGCTTGTTTCTCAGTATATATAAGAGTAATTGGGAGCAATGACCTCTTATCCTCATGTCGGAGCAAGATCAGGGATTTATTTGAAACCATTGCATTGTGCGATTGTGTTACTGTGCTACTATTGGGTAAGGAAATGTAAATTTATTGCATTCTGTCATTTCTTAGGATTACAGTCAGAGGTGCTGACAAATAGTCAGGCATTAGGACCAACAGTGCACAGTCTACATCATTCCAAGTAAATTTCTTTCTCATTAGATGGACTGTGCTCTGAATAAGAAACAATTCAAGAGGAAACGAGGTTGCTTATGGAGGCTTTCCCAAGTGGCTGTACTTAACATGTAATTATGAAGTGTTGAATGCAGCCCTCATTTTGTGAGTGCACCGGTTTAATTTCAGGATGAGCCAGGATGAGGGGAAAGAAGCAGCTGAACAGTGAACGAGGTGTTGGTCAAGCACGAGGTGTGGCTCGCGGACGTGGTGGAGGCCGTGAGCAACCGTGGAGGTCGTGTTGGGACAGCTTCATGTTGCTGCGAGGACCCACTCCAAAGAAGAAAAAAAAGAAACCGATGCTGCAATGAAGGGAACTCAGCAGAGAAGGATGAGGAGTGCACACGGATGGCCCTGGTTCAGCACCACATCGACAATGGGGGCGCTGCACTGGTCTGTTTGCGGCCACACCGGTTGTCGCTGGCCAAGCAGCAGGCGGCCAAGTGAAAAATGTAGGAGATGGCGACAGCATCCGAGCCATCCGACAGTCCCTGGGCAGCCCCAGCGGTGCTAGGGAAAAAGAAGAATGACGGTTGGCGTTTCTGTGTGGACTACCAGCGCTTAAATGCGGTAAAAAAAAAAGATTCTAACCCCTTACCCCAAGTAGATGATTCGCTAGATTATATTGCGGGCTCACGGTGGTTTACCTCCTTAGACTTACGAAGCAGTTATTGGCAGTTAGCATGCTGAGTCAGATTACGAGGACGAAATGAGTTGTGTACCTGGACGATTTGCTGGTTCACGCTAAGACGTTCAAGGGGGCAGTACAAAATCTGGAAGAAGTGCTCCGGGCCGTTAGAGTGGCTGGCTTGCGGCTAAACCCAAAGAAATGCATGCTTCTTAAGCGGGAGGTCACGTTTTTGGTGTATGTGGTAAGCGGCGAAAGAGTGGACACTGATCCTGTGAAAGTAGAGGCAGTGCGGGACTGGCCAACACCGCGGAACGTGAAAGAGGTGCGTAGCTTCTTGGGGCTAGCCTCGTACTATAGGTGGGTTCGTGGGGGATTTCGCGACAGTCACACGGCCACTACAACGGCTCACAGAGAAAGGGGGGGCTTTCTGGTGGTCCGCTGTGTGCGAAACTGCGTTTGTACAGCTGCAGGAGGCGTTGGGGAAGGTACTTATGAGTCCAGATCTGGTTAAACCTTTTTGTTGTCGATACTGATGCGAGTGACGTGGGTGTTGGCACGGTGTTATCGCAGGCCACGTACTACGAATACATAGTAGCATACAGTTGAGCGTTAAGTCGGCCAGAGCAGAACTATTGCGCAAGTTTCTCGCAGTAGTACAAAGCCTTTGCCTGTTCTGCCCGTACCTGTGTGGACAGAAATTCAGGCTCTGGATGGATCATGCGTCATTCACGTGGTTGCTGAGCTTTAAAACCCTGGAGGGGCAGCTAATGCATGGCTAGAGTCGACTATGACTTTGACGCGCAGCACCGGAAGGGGAGACAGCACTGTAATGCGGACGCGTTGTCGCAGCGCCCGTGTAAGGTGGAGGCATGTCGGTATTGCAGGCGCGCTGAAGAGAAAGAAAAGGAGATTGAGCTGAGTGCTGCTGTCACAACCGAAGGAGTGACCGGATTAGACTCAGAGAGGCTGCAGCATGAGCAAGCAAGAGTTCCAACACAGTGGGAGGCCCTAGAGATGCGGCAGGATCTGTGCTACCATCGATGCTGGCACCCAGACGGACAGCGTGAAGAGTGGCAGTTGCTGGTGCAGTAGGGGTAGGACACTTTGGCGCCGGCGGGACATTGAGCTCTTTGTCCACTGTTGTGATGCCTGTACAGCGAAAAAGGGACCGGGCAGGCAGTCGCGAGAACCAATGCAGCCTTATGTGGTGAGCTCCTCCATGGAACGAGTAGAGGTGGACGTGTTGGGTCAATTTCCGCAAACCGAGCTGGGGAACCATTACGTGTTGGTCGCGATGGATTATTTTACTAAGTAGCCCGAGGCTTACGCAGTAGCACGGGGAGCAGGGAGTGAGTGGTCGGGTTCTGCCCAAGAGAACACACCACGAGCTCCAAAGAGACGAAACCCGATCTAAAAGACTCGTAGGGTGGCCGAGGAAGGCGGCCCCCCGTCTGAAAGCATACAAAGCGAGTGGCCGTTTGGCCATTTAATTGTGTTTTGGGGATAGTAGAAGGGGGGGAAGTAGATGTGTGTGATATTTGATGTATTTATGTGTTTAAATTGTGTGTTACTCTGTGTGCTTGAGCCATTCTCGCCAGTTACCCTCCCCTGGAGTGTTGGATGTGCGAGGGTGACAGGCGAGACACGGACTTGGAAGAATAGGTGTTGTACTGACTCACACCAGATGGAGGAGCAGTTAACACTGTGTTGTACTATTGAAAGCTGTGAAGCTTACAATAAACAAGAAAGTTATATGAAGATCCAGAGTGTCTTTGCTTTCTCTCTCTCACACTCGCCACAATACAAAAATAAAAACATGATGGTTTGCAAAGAAAGTGAAATAATCAGACAATGATTCAAAGCCGAGCTGGCTTTAACTGAGGTAAGCTGAGGGAAGCTGAGGTGAGCCCAGGTGACTCGAGGTGAGCTCAGGAGAACCGAGTCGAGGAGTTGAGGCAAGCCGAGGTCAGTGATTGTATCTGCTGGCCCCGCCTTCTCCCAGTCAAGCGCAACCAGCTTCAATTTATAGGGTGGCACCATCAGCACCTGTAGAGGGTGTATTTGTACTAAATCCAAAACAAAAAAAGCTATAAATAAGTTGTGAAAATATAAAAAACTTAAATGTGGCTCCTACAGAGACCTGTCCAAAGACCCCTTGAATAAAATTTCTCATGAGCAATTGTTGAAGGGGACACAAATAATACAGTCAAATTGTACTTATAAAGATATGTCCCCCACAGTGAAAAACTGAAAAACTTTTATCATTATTATTGTAGCATGGAGACAATATAGTTATTTTCACAGTTTTTCTCAGGGTCAATGACAAAGCAGAAAACTATTTTTTGCATTGTTTATGTTGTTTACAGTCAGGCCATCAACATACAATACAATTTAAACATGACTAATTGTGAAAAAGATATATAAAATAAGTAATGTTTTGTTACCAAATCAATTATTAGTTAATCAATTTACAGTAACTGGTCTATGTAAAAAACATCTGCAATTTAAAGGAAACTGGCATCACTGTGCCTCATAAACTCTTAGCATATGTTGTTTATGTTAAGGTTGTTGATCTTGTCTTTGTGCACATTGCAGACTAACAGACTGTTAAGTCTGTCTTGGCCTTAACCATGTCTTTAGTCTCTGAAATGAACTGAAGTTCCTCTCAGCTTCACATGAGGACACTGGAACAACCAACAAAATTCAGACAAGGACCTCAACTTGGTCAAACAACCCACAAACCTCCACTGGCATTCCCCTTAGGACCTCTGCTGCCTCTATACTGCTGCTACAGGAGAATCTCTGGTGAAAGATGCTAATATGCTAATTGTGGCCGTTAATGTTAAGTTAACATTATGCCAAATCGTCACAAATAAAACAATGCATGGCGTGTTAGTTGCAGTGCACTATGCAACAAGCTATTGTAAACAAGCTAACGTTAACTAGATAAGTAATATTTTAATCGCTAAAATAGCAGATTCATGGAAAATTACATCGGTAAACAGCATTTTTGTCGCTACTAATTTATGAATGAGTCTACATCAACTACATTAAAGAGAATTGCTTTATTTAAGGTGAATAAAATACCGCACTTACTTAACATTAATTGAGCCACAGCCATACACCTGACTCGTGTGTGTAGAGTAGATGAGATGAACTGGGAAAGCAGGCAGTGGGCCAAACCACTGTGAGGAATAACAGAAGTTTCATGCCTGCAGAGAGCCGTAAGGTGACTTCTCCTCCTTTGAGGCCCTGCTGCCCCAAGGCTGCCTTTTGTTGATTGGACAAGCTAAATTAATGAAAACAGAGGTGAATCAGCCTTCTCTGGTTCTGGTGGAGATCTTTCAATTGAGCTAAAACTTTTCCCTTACAAAATTGAATAAAATACATTTTTAGATAGATCTTACCAGTATTAAATGATTTGTTGAGTTTAACTTTTGAGAACCCTAAACAGAATTTTCAGAACACTAAATTGAATTAATATCAAATTAGAGCAGGAAGAAGATGAGCTGAGCCTATCAGGAGCGTACTGCCACCACTCATCTGAAAAAGCAATACCTATTTCTCTCTCCCATGCATTTCGAACAGCTGAAGATGATACAAAATTAGGTCAATTGTTGCTGAAATGTTTTTACAATTAACTAAGATAGAAAGAATTTTATCAATAAGTGAGTCAAACGGTTCATGGGGAAAGTTTATAAAATTACAACGAAATAGGTTTCTGATTTTAAAATATCTATATAAATGGGACTGAGGAAAGTCATATTTGACCTTAAGATCACCAAAGGAGCCAAAAATGTTGTCTGTACATAACTGAGCAACATTCACCAGATCTTCATCTTTCCGTAAAGTGTAGGCAGCATCAAACGATGAGGCAGGAATAGATGGTGATTGCAGATACGCTTCAGAGTTGATGGAGAAACTAATTTAAAGTGTTGTCTAAAATGTCTTCATATCCTGATAGTTGAAAGGACTAATGAAGTATATTTAGAAGGGTAAACGTTTAAGGGAATACATAATAAGGCTGATAAGGAGGTAGAGCTGCAGAAGCTGGCCTCTATCTGACACCAATCAATAAGAGGAGAGTTATGTCAAGTGTGGATTGTATGAATGTTGGCGGCTCAATAATAAAATAAATGCAAGGCCACACTCATTTTTGGTTCTTTGTATAATAGAGTGTTTTACTTTGGGTTTTTCCCTTCCCAAATAAATTGAGAAAATATTTTATCCACAATTCGTTTTATTCACAATTCTAAAATTATTTAGGGGAAATATAGGTAAGCATTGGAATAGGAATAAGAACCAAAAACATTCATCTTAATTGTATTGACTCACCCTGAAAAGCACAGTAAGACAGTCCAATGCTGTAAATCTGATTTAACCTCCTTAAAAACCTTCAAAATATTATACTTGTAAAGAGCAGAAAAACTATCTAAAATATTAATACCCAAGTAATGAAAGTAAGACAACGCTGTCTTACTTTGATACACCCCAGGTGGTATCAACTTAGCCATGCCGCTGAGAAGGAAGCTCTTATCTAAATTCAATTTATAGCCAGAGAAGGTCCCAAATAACTCTAAAATGCCCAGAATTTTGTCAATACAGATAACTGGATCTGAGATATAAAGTAAAATATCATATGCATGTAGCGAGACTTTATGTTCAACTCCAGCCAAGAAATTTAAGAGAAGAATGTTGAACTTCTGAGAGCAATAGGGAGTGGTTTGATTGAGAGTACAAAAAGAATGGTGACGGGTGACAACCTTGGAGACAGCCACATGATAAACTGGCAGTAGGGATTTATATAAAAGTGTAATCCATGAAATAAATTCATGACCAAATCTACTAAGAATAGATATTAGTCCCATTCCATTCAGTCAAAGGCCAGAGACACCATCAGTTGGACCTTTTCAGAGTCAGATTTAGAAAGTATTATATTGAGTTGACGAACGTTAGAGGATAGCTGACGGCCCTCAATAAATCCGGTTTGATCATTAGAAATTTGGTGTCGTAAACACGTGTCCAGGCGGCGAGCCAGAATTTTATCTAACAACTTTATTT
Source organism: Brachypetersius gabonensis (assembly GCA_037577145.1). Classification (NCBI taxonomy): domain Eukaryota; kingdom Metazoa; phylum Chordata; class Actinopteri; order Characiformes; family Alestidae; genus Brachypetersius; species Brachypetersius gabonensis. The sequence continues at coordinate 11,955 of JBBJLR010060439.1, forward strand.
GAGCATTAAACAATCAAACAAGCTGCTACATTCTAATGGATCCATATTTTTCTTTGGAGGGAGTGAAATGAAAGCCTGAGATAATGGAAGGACACCATGTTCCTTGGAATCATTAAACATGTCCAATAAGAGGGGTGCTATTTGTTTTAAAAAATTCTTGTAGAAGTCACCTGGAAAGTCATCTGGGCCATTTTTTAAATCAGCTGATGTCTTGTCAGTGTTTTGTTGGGGGTTTTTTGCAGGGGGGCAGAAAACAGGTTATTACAGTTTCAGTTATTCTATATTTATTTAAAAGATGGAAAATTGAATTTTTGATCACCTTATTAATATGATATTCGAAGCTTAGATAACACCAAGACTTGTAACTTTAATGAAATGGCCTCCGATAAGGTCACGGCCATGACAGAGCTCCAGTGCTCTCTGGGATTTCTAGTGCTGGTTCAGTCACCATAACACATGCTTCTTCCTGGGCACCTCAACTGGAATCCAGCATTCAACCAGCTTGAGCAACTATCTAGTGTGTCCATATAAGTATATATATATATATATATATCGCGTTAACGCATTATTATGTATAAGAGACACTTACGGCGCTCCCATTACTTTTGTCCATATAAGACGCCTGACCATTACACCAAATGTGACTTTAATACTGACTCCGCCCACATGCTCTGGGAACTTGTTTTTCAATAACAAGCTAGATAAAACCTGACCGCCCTGAAGTGGCAAATAGCTTTGGTTTTATATTAGATTACATTAATGTTTTTACAGAAATATTTGAACTTCAGCTGTGTGTCTGTGTTAAAGAGAACACTGCGGTTAAAAATCCCCTTACAGTGTTATTCCACTTTTGCCATTAATAAAGATAAATCTGCATAAAGCAAACATATTTGTCTACTCCTATGTTGATAAGAGTATTAAAAACAGTATATTTAGTACAGACTTAAAGGTGTTATTAATCATGAGTTAACTATGGCAAACATGAGATTAATCGCGATTAAATATTTTAATCTACTGACAGCCCTAATATATATATTAAAAACATTTTTGGTATGAATTGTAAAGTCTACTTTTTTATTTTATCTTGTTGTGTTGTATAGCTTTAACCTATTGTTTTGCCAATTTTTGCTACTCTTGCCTTTTCACTCTCTGCCATGGCTATGCAAATTTCCAACTTGTGGGACTAATAAAGGTTTATCTTAACTTATCTTTTGTATATTATCTGCCACCACAACAATTCTAAAAATGCGACCATTTATAATTGAGGTTTAGTGTAATTCAAACCAATGTTGTCACAAGGCAGCATTAATGTCTGAATCCTTAGTGAGCATGTGTCCAGGTCCGAACCCCTGAACAAGAGTCCAGGTCCGAACCCCTAGTGAACAAGAGTCCAGGTCCGAACCCCTAGTGAACAAGCCAAAGGCGACAGAGGCAAGGAAAAAATCCCTAAGCTGAAGGAAGAAATCTTGGGAGGAACCAAGACTCAAAAGGGCAACCCATCCTCCTCTGGTCAATCCGGAGAGAAAGAGATTCTCTTTGGAGAAAACTAACAAAAGAAGGCTTTCAACTTTCAACTTAATCACTGTTAGACAGATTGGCCATCGAACGGAGTTGGAACAATTAAGAGTTGGCAGAGACAGATTTTTTTGGAAGAGCAGCATGAGAGTCTCTGGTCCACAACAACAGGAACAACAACCTGCTGGAGCTTTGAACAGCAGTTGGCCTTGGATGGGGGAAGGGCACGAGGGAGTCGAAAGCAGCCAAAGCAATTGAGGAGACTTGGGCATGGGGGCCCAGCTATTGCAGCTATAGCAGAGTTGGTGACCTGGGACCCCAGTGGTGATCAATAGGGCTAGAAAAATGTCCAGGGAAAACAGAGAGCAGAGTTAGTTCTGCTTTAGTATACAGGGTATAATGTATAAATGTGAGGAGAGCAGCTTGAGTCCCCGGCATACCTCACTATAGCAGGGCAGAGGCGAGGGGTAAGATAGACAAAAGAGCACCCCCAATCTATGGTCAACAAACCTGAGTTAACATAACATGACAGGACCAGTTTACCAGAAATATCTGTGCCCACCACCTTACAGAAAGCCTGACTAAACAAGTAGGTTTTCAGCCTAGAGACTATGTCTGAGTCTCAAACGTTATTTGGAAGAGCATTCCAGAGCAGGGGGGCGGGGGGGCACTCTTCCTCCTGCTGGTGAGTAAATAGCCTGCATCTTGGGATCTGAGTGAGTAAAAGATGACTTAACGATGCTATTCAGGTACAAGATTGCTCAAGGCTTTATCTGTCAAGAGTAGAATTTTATAGGCAAAACACAACATTTTATTGGAAACCAATGAAGTCTTGATAACATTGTGCTAATGATGTCAAATTTCCTGGTTCTAGTGAAGACTCTAGCTGCCGCATTCTGGACTAATTGAAGCTTATGTAGGTTCTTGCAGGAGCAGCCTGACAGCAAGCTGTTACAATAATTGAGTCTGGAGGTAAAAAAAAAAAAAAAGGCTATTTTTCTGCATCATGGATGGATAATGCACACCTTAACTTAGCAATATTTGTAGTTGAAGGAATGTTATTTTGGTAACAGAACTTGTGTGTCAAATGAAAGATCAAGATCCATAGTGACAGCAAGATTTTTTACAGTTGACACTGAAGAAGCAGAGGAACCAGCAAGATCAAGCATATGTTTCTAGTGGCTTTTGGATCTAGGAGAAGGACCTCTGTTTTATCTGCACTGAGCAAGAGAAAGATATGTAACATCCAGTTTTTTATATCTTTAATGTAGCCCTCAATCTTATACAGTCCTCCTGTCTCTGCTGTCAGGGCCCTCACACAGCCATGGTCAGGTTCTGCAGGAGGTGTGACACCTCGTTTCTTTTAAATTGCCCCTCAGAGACTAATTAAGTTTTCTGAATTGAATTGAATTAATATACAGGATGTTTATCATTTTTGGTAAATTTTTACTTTGGTAGAGTTTAATCCAGATAGGAGAGGTCCGATAATTATTGGTAGGCAAATGTGGATATCAGTAGATCCAGTTCTTCTTCAAAGTGGATATTAAAATCACCATCAATAATTTTTGTATCACTGTGTATTGATACATTTTCTAGGGCACAAATGAATTCCTGTAAGAATTTTGTATACAGCCCTGGTGATCTGTAGAAATTAAGAATTTATTTGTATTTAGATTAGTTATGTTAATTAGTTTTAATTAGTTAAGATTAGTTATGAGTTTTGAAGGATGTGAAAGTAAACCCTGTTTTCTGTTCAATATTTAGGACACATATATATAATATATATTCTATATATGGTTCCTGTGCCCCCCTCCCTATCATGTAGAACAGGACTTTGTACATAGTTGTAGCCTATGGGTGTGGCATCATTCAGAGACACAAACTCATCAGGTCTAATCCAGGAATCAAGATTCTCATCACTTATTTCATTTTCAGGAGACAGACACAGTTTTAGAAGCGCGTGATCTGATTTTTTGCAGTCCCAGCTTTAGTTTTAGATCTAATGCTGTGCTTGTTGATTATTTGAGAGAGATTATTAGAACACACTTTTTGAGATTTTCTACTTTTCTGATTATTCCGGGGGACAGACACAGTCTCGATAGAGTGGAACTTTAGGTGACAGGCAGCTGGAAGACAGTTTAGCCAGTTTGTCTGCCACTTGACCTCAATGCTAGGTCATAAACAGTGGCTATGGGCTATGGGCTATCTAATCTAATGGGCTATGCTGCAAGACTAAATCCCACATTGCTTTCAAAGTACCACTTTGACGTCCATATCACAGGCCCCTAAATTAAACACTATCCTGAACTTAAAGCACTATAGCAGTTTCAGATTCCCTTTAATTTCCAGAGCCCAGGTATACACCTAACAGTAGCTGATGCTGGAGCCCCAAAAGGAGTAGCTAATTTGATGTGTCGGAATCACCTATAACCAGAACACCTTAAACATGCTTCTAAGCAGATGTTTTACTGAGCAGAGCAAACCTGTTTGACACGCAAATGGGAGGAGGAGAGAGGTGCTCACATGGGGAATCTCTTGTGCAACGTTTTGATTATGCCTTCGAATCATCACCCAGTGGCCCTTCTGCAGGGGCTTGAGTGTGTGTTATCTTCCCCTAATGTACCCAGAGTTGCTAACAACAAGCCTGACTCTTGTCTTCTATCTCCTATTGATACGTGCCTCTAACTCTAACTCCTCTGACTCCTGTCAAAAATGTACCATTTATTTATGTTCTCTTCTCTCTGTCTGTGGACTGATTGCTTTGTAGACCCATGAAAATAGTTCAATAACTGTCAAAACCTCAGTTGATGCCTCAGAGGTGGTGCTGGTAGTTGTTTTGTCCCCTGAGAAACTGTTCCGTTTTGGCTTTTTCTCATGGACATTGGCTGGAGGGGGGTGGCATCCCTTCACAGTACTAGCTGAACACCAGTTTCCATGTGGGTGAATACCCATCAGGCGGTTCACTTGGTCTGTTTATCTCATTAGGCCTGTATGAGATAAACCTTTATTAGTCTCACAAGTCGGAAATTTACAGTTAAAGCAGATTGTATGACCATATTTCACTCTTTCAAATCCAGAATAATGTTGCAATGCTGATGAGTAGCTTTATTTAGATGTTGGGCAAGTCAGAGCTGTCCAGTAAACCCACATGTTTACATGCTCCAGTAAATTACATTCTTTTCTGTATTATTCATTCAGTATTGATGCAGCAACGTATTTGATTTCAAATTCAGTGGGCTGTGGTGCATAGGCAAATGCATATCACTGTTCAGTAATTTATGGACTGCTCTGTAAATGGTCATGTAAGCACTCCTTTTGCTGTAACCACAGCACTAGCAATAGGATTCACCAGAGGGTGAGTTTGTTTTGGGGATATTTTATGGTGGTGAGGGGTTTTGAGTTATGAGTCCCAGCTGGGTGTTATTAGAGACAAGTGTTCCTTTTTGGAGCTTGGGAGTGGGATGTTATGTGTATTTAAGGGGTTTGTGTTTGAATGTTCAGGTGTGGGATCATGCTTGGAGTGTTGTTCCAGTTTCCTGTATCCTGTGTTTATCTTCTGTTTGTTTCTTTTGTTTTGCGCCTGTTGTCTGTGCTGGAGAACTACACTACAGCTGTGTAGAAAACATGCTGGCAACATATTAATGATTGCCTTCTTTGATGAAATCTGTAAAACCTTTTTAATGTGAATGAGCTTTTTGTCTTGCTGCAGGATAGCAGAAAGGTTGATGAAATGGTAATCAGTGTTTTAATGGTGAACACCAGTGTTGAGACGAGTAAAAATGAAGAACGGATTAGTATGTAATCAATACATAATAAAAGTGAAATGAATAAAAACAGTGATTAATGATAAATATGTGGTTAATTTATCTTTTCAGATATCTGACACAACAATTTTAAGCCAAGCTAGCTATGCATCATTGCTGTCAGGACAGCAACCGTTTTCCCATCTCTATTTATTATTTTTCACTTTTTTTTTTGGAAAATGCCTGTTCCTGTTGGGTGAAGAATCTGTTGTTCTTCTCCTACCATTTTGGAGATATGAAGTTTAATGTCAACAGTGATGATATAAGGTATTAGTGTTTTTGTCAGAATATATAAATAAGATTTAATCATATTTTGCAAAAGAGTAAAGAGATTCATCTGAAGATGTTGCTCTTTCTTCAGGTTCACACAGACTGACTATCATGTGCCATGTTTTACAAATTGAAAAACCACTGAACCCACTGAGGAGAAAACTCACTATTTCATTTTAAGGTCATATTAAATAGGTTTCAACCAATGTATTGATAAAATAAAACATAAAGAACATAAGATTTTTTAAATACACATTCTATGTTAGCATATTCCACAGCAGTCTGGCGGTTTAAGAACGAGTAAATGCCGTATTAAAAAGCTGACATCTTTTGTCTTAAACCCTCTAGTCACTGCCACAGTGGGACTCAAGGTCACCTTGGTTAACAGGATCTGATTCTGCGTGTTTAAATTATTCAGTTCATTTTTAAGGGGAAGCCCAGTAAGCTTCTTAATTGATACAAAGCTTGCTGGAGGGAGGAGTTTGGCTCCACAGCCTTGTGAGAGAGACGGGCTGGAATGCCTTTGTTCTATGTACAAATTGGTGCTGTTTAATGAAAGACCACCCTGTTCTTTCAGAATTGTCTCCAGAACAATGAACCACAGCTGGGGTGCTGTGGCCTTAAAGATGGTTCAGAGCAAATGAGACGTAGTCGAACATGTTTAAATAACTTTGGTTGCCACCACAACACCCACGTAATAGCTTTTATTTGCAGACTCCATTTTATGGCATCTTCGGCCTTTCCCTTGTGCTCTTTTCTAACAAGCACACCAATTTTGTTTCTTTCTCTCTCTTTATCCTTCTATTTGTAGTGTTTTTCTTTTTTCTGTTGCCTCATACAATTTCTTTATGATAACTGTGCTCTTACCATACAACATGTATTCTTGGCACTGTAGGAGGGTCAGTATGAGCAGATGCTAAGCTGTCTGCTTAATGAAATGTAAATGGATACCGTGCAACATAGACAACAGGCAGCTTGCCCAGCAGAGGCAGATGTATGGGGATGCCGTGGGAATGGGAGAGAAGAAGGGATGAAACGAGGAATCAGCCAGTGGAGTGTTTGAAAATTATTTTTAACAAATGCTCTTCAGGGAGGTGAGAGAGGCTCCTTAGTTTACAGGTGGTTAGCAGAGCCCTTTAAAACCACATCAATCAAAAGGTGACGGTAGTAGTAGTCACTCCACTTGACAAAAGTGGTACGCAAGCACATATGTGGTACTCCATTTTTAATTTGGTGCATATGTTGGCATTACTTAACTTTTTAATGTCAACAGATTCCAGGTAACTGAGTTAAGTTGCCTTTAAGAAAGAATATTTTTTTCAGTGAACTTAAGTTAATTACATAAAGTAAACACTAAATAGATTAATACATAACATGCATGATTTTGTATTAATCTATTCAGTCAATTAAGTTCAATTACTCTAAAATTTATATTGATATGTTTAAAGAGAAGAAAAAAGTTTCAGTTTCATTGTGTTTCTAGCATTTTTACAATGTTTTACAACGACCACTTTCTATTGTTTTTCCAACAATAAAATGCTTTTCAAAATCTACATGCTGTCATACTTTTCAAAATAATTATCTTAATGTATTACATTAAGTTAAATTTTTAATACTATTAAAAGAATAATACAAGTATAAAGTAAAATAAAAGAATACAGCCTTTAAATGAAAGGATTGACAAAAAGTGCTTTTTATACTTGGCCTTCTTTAACAGTGTAAAGTACGCCTTCTTGAAACTAAAAAAATCAGCTAACACTTGTTATTCAAAGGAAAATTAACATTTAAAAGCAAAGTAACATTTTTAAATGGATTAATTCAATTCAATTTTATGAATATAGCGCTTTTTACAACCAGGTTGTCACAAATCAGCTTCACAGAGTCCAGGTCCGAGCCCCTAGTGAGTAAACCAGAGGAGACAGAGGCGAGGAAACACTCCCTCAGCAGGAGGAAGAAACCTCGGGAGGAACCAAGACTCAGAAGGGGAACCCGTCCTCCTCGGGTCGACCCAGAGACAGGAACAAGAATAAATACAGGAGAGAGCCTCACTGAATGAGTTTATAGACAGATAGGAACTCTATGGCTAACAGAGATGGTTTGACTAAGTGTCCTGAGGGTAAATACTGTTGGAAGAGGAACAGAGAGTCTATAGTCCATAAACATCAGGATCAGGAGGAACAATCTCCGCCTGGGCTTTAGGCAGCAGTTGCCCCAACTTGGGGAAGGGCCCAAGTGGAGCTGGGACCGGTCGAGGGCAGTTTCCCGCGGTGGTCAGTCTGGCAACATGCAGCAGTTCCCCTCGGAGAGAACAGAGAACAGAGTTAGTTCTGTTTAACTTTGCAGGGTTATTTATATCTGTGAGGAGAGCAAGTTAAGACTTGCATCTCTAGGCATCTCTAGCTAGAGCAGCCTAGCTAGAAAGGGCAGAACCGAGAGGCATGATGGGTGTGAGAGCGCCCCCTGGGACACCGGCACCTCCACTCCACCGTCAACAAACCTGAGTGAACGTGAGGAGTGGGGGGGGGCGACAACACCAGTGTCCCAGTTTACTGGAATTCTCTGTGCCTACTGCCTTCCAGCTCTACACCTTCCATCTAACAAAATAAAAATTGCTACAAAAAGCCTAAACAAGTATGTTTTCAGCCTGGACTTAAACACTGAGACTGTGTCTGAGTCCCGAATGTTGTTTGGTATAGCGTTCCAGAGCTTGGGGGCTATATATGAGAACACTCTTCCCCCTGAAGAAGCTTTCAGAACTCTGGGTACAAGTAAGTAGCAGCACCTTGAGATCTGAGTGACCGCGGCGGTTCATAACAGGAGATAAGTTCACAGTGGTAATCAGGAGCGAGGCCATTTAAGGCTTTATACGTCATTAGTAGGATTTTGTAGTCTATAGGAAATTTGATTGGAAGCCAATGAAGATAATATTGGGCTAATGTGTGGAATTTCCTGGTTCTAGTGAGGACTCTAGCTGCCGCATTCTGGACGAGCTGAATCTTGTTTAGGTTTTTGTTGGAGCAGCCCGACAAGAGGCTGTTGTAATAATCGAGTCTGGAAGTAATAAAAGCATGGACTAGTTTTTCTGCATCATGGAGACATAAAGCACTTATTAACTTAACAATGTTTCGTAGATGAAGGAAAGCTAATATAGTAACGGTACTTATATGTGTGTCGAATGAAAGATCAGGATTGAAAGTGACACAGAGATTCTTTACAGTTAACGCTGGAGAGGCTGAGGAATAGTAAAAAGACAGTTCCATGGGTGGCTGAGTGACAACGCAGAATACAACACTACAGTCCTGTCCAACTGAAGGCAAAATTCAGCATCATGGAGAATTTGGACAAAGCGTTTGAAGTGAGATCACAGTGCTCCATGAGCTCACGCGCCAGTCAGCGCTCCACAGCTAGTGTTCTCGCAGCAAGAGCACGTGCTAGAGCAGAGGCCGCTCGAACACAAGCAACATTTGCTGAAATAAATGCAGCCTTCCAGATTCTGCAGCCTCAAAAATGTATGGCGGGGAGCCAGCAGAAAACCCCTTACCAGCCATCATATCCAAATGCGCTGAAATCTGTGGGCAAGGTAATGGCTCAAGGTCTTGTTCTAAAATCTGCTTAGAGAAAAATTATCCAGCAGGACAGAGAGAAAAAGCAATGAAGGCTTATGTAGTGTTAGACGAACAAAGCAATAGGTCTTTAGAAAAAAGTGAGTTTTTTGACATCTTTGACATTCACACAGATGCTAAAGTCTACACTCTAAAAACATGTTTAGCTACAGGAGAGACAAAAGCACGATTGGCTGATGGTTTCATTATAAAGTCTTTGGATGGTGAAACAAGGGTTCAGCTTCCCACCTTAATTGAGTGCGATATGCTCCCAGATGACAGGTCAGAAATACCCACACCAGAGATTGCATGTTACCACACTCATTTTAAAGATTTAGCTGACAAAATCCCACCTTTGGATCCAAATGCCAACATACTTATCCTCCTCGGTCGTGACATACCTAGAGTACACAAGGTCAGAGAACACTTCAACGGCCCTCATAACGCTCCATACGCCCAGCGCCTCGATCTTGGCTGGGTAATAATAGGTGAGGTCTGTCTAGGGGGTGCTCATATGCCAAGCCATGCCAACGTTTACCGCACCTCTGTATTGCCGAATGGTCGCACCTCTCTCTTTGAACCCTGTAAAAACAAATTCCAGGTTAAAGAGAAAGTGCTCACAACCGAAACTAGACTGATTGGCGTTGATGAAAATGACTCTCTTGGCATGACACACTTGCCATGTCAGTGGACGATGAACTCTTTTTAGAGATTATGGATAAACAGGTGTTCCAGGATGACTATAACAGCTGGGTGGCGCCACTGCCCTTTAAAACTACCAGGAGTAGATTATCGAACAACAGAAACCAAGCAGTAAAACGTTTAACCTCACTCCGCCGTATGTTAAACAAAAAACTGAACATGAAAGAACATTTTTTCAACTTTATGAAGAAAATATTTGACTCAGGACATGCTGAACCTGCCCTACCACTCAACAATGACCAAGAATGTTGGTACCTACCAATTGTTGGTGTATACCACCCTCACAAACCAAATCAGATCAGGGTGGTATTTGATTCTAGTGCCACTTATGAAGGCACCTCCTTGAATAATGTGTTGCTCAGTGGCCCTGATATGAATAACACACTTCTAGGAGTACTTGTTCGCTTTCGCAAAGAACCTGTTGCTATTACAGCAGACATAGAGCAAATGTTCTACTGTTTTGTCATTCGTGAAGATCACCGTGACTATGTGTGATTCTTGTGGCACACAGACAATGATCCAACCAAACCCATCCGAGAGTACAGAATGACTGTACACGTGTTTGGAAATCGCCCTTCTTCAGCAATAGCGATATATGGCCTCAAAAAAGCTGCTCTTACCACAGAAGATGAGTATGGCGAAGATGCCAAACATTTCGTTCTAAAAAACTTCTATGTGGATGATGGACTTGCTTCTTTTCCTTCAGATGCAGATGCAATCCAAACTCTTAAAAGAACAAAACAAATGTTGGCAGACTCAAACATACATCTTCACAAGATAGCCTGCAATAGTCCAGCTATGATGGAAGCATTCTCTTCAGATGAACGTGCAAAAGATCTGAACAACCTTGACCTTGGCACAGAACCCTTGCCTCTGCAACATAGTTTAGGGCTTAACTGGGATCTGCAAAATGACTGTTTTACCTATTTTGTGTCTCAAGAGCAACAAGACATTTACCAGGAGAGGCATTCTTTTGACGGTAAACAGCCTTTTTGATCCTCTTGGGTTCGTCGCACTCATCATAATGCAAGGCAAGGCACTCATCAGGGAACTGTGCTCGGAAAACTGTGACTGGGACACACCAATATTCCCCCGAAAAGGAAGCGCAGTGGAGATCATGGCAAAGCTCACTTGAGAAACTTCAAATACCGAGACAGTATTTGAACATATCATTGCGATCCACAGTGCATAGGGAACTGTGTGTCTTTGCAGATGCTTCCACACTTGCCATATCTGTGGTGGGTTATCTGCGAGCTGTGGACAACAAGGGTCACATCCATGTAGGCTTTTGCATAGGCAAGGCAAAGTTAGCTCCTCGACAAGTGCATACTGTGCCCCGTTTAGGGCTGTGCACTGCAGTTTTAGCAGTAGAATTAGCGGACATGTTGCTAGAAGAACTTGATGTGGAAATCCATAAGGTAAAATACTACACTGACAGCAGAGTTGTTCTAGGATACATCAACAATACCAGCAGGAGGTTTTAATTGTATGTAGCCAAACGTGTAGCCCGAATCAGGAAGTCTACTGAACCGAGCCAGTGGCAGTTTGTGAACACTGAAAACAACCCTGCTGATCATGGGACACGGTATGTGCCAGCTTAATTCCTATTCAAAACCAACTGGTTCACTGGACCTGACTTTTTAAGAAAGTGTGAAGAAGACCATCCTTCTCAACTAGAACATTTTGAACTTGTGGAGCCCTTAGTAGATGCTGAGGTTCGCCCACTCATCTCAACTTTTGCTGTTAAAACAGTTCCAACACTTCTTGGCTCACAAAGGTTTGAATGGTTCTCTTGTTGGAAAAGGCTCACATGTGGAATTGCTAGACTCATTCGAAGAGCTAGGTCCATTGCAAAAATCTCTGAAACGAAGGAACAGAAGATAGAAGAGCTCACACAGTCAAAAGTGATGATCATAAAATCTATTCAAGCTGAAGCATTTAAAACGGAAATTGAAAGTTTGATCAATGGAAAAAACATTTCAAAACACTCTCCTTTGAAAAATCTCAACGCAAAGTTAGATAGTGAAGGCTTGCTCAGGATAGGAGGACGCGTGTCTTCTGCTGACATTCCTTTGGAACAAAGACAACCAATTGTAGTACCGTGGAAGTGCCACATTGCAAATTTGCTGGTGCAGTTCTATCATGAACAGGTTGCACACCAAGGAAGGCACATAACCGAAGGAGCCATCAGATGCGCTGGACTGTAGATTCTAGGAGGGAAAAGGTTGGTGTCAAATGTACTTCACAAATGCATAACCTGTCGTAAGTTAAGAGGAAAAACAGAACAACAAAAGATGGCTGAAATCCCAGAGGATCGTCTCACCCAAGCATAGCCTTTCACACATGTCGGTGTAGACGTATTTGGACCTTGGAATGTCTGTGTTCGCCGAACAAGAGGTGGAATAATGGAAAATAAAAGATGGGCTGTCATGTTTACTTGTCTAGTGTCAAGAGCAGTACATATTGAAGTAGTGGAGTCCCTTTCAACATCGAGTTTCATAAATGCTCTCAGAAGGTTTAATGGCCATTAGAGGACCGGTAAAGCTCTTTCGATCAGATCGTGGAACTAATTTCGCAGGAGCATGCAAAGAACTCCAGATAGACTCAGAAGATCTAGAACTCCAATCTTACCTTAAGGAGTCAAGTAGTTGGAAATTCATCCTCCCTATGCTTCTCACATGGGGGGAGTATGGGAAAGAATGATTGGAGTGGCACGCCGTATTCTGGACGCTATGCTGCTGAAGGTCCACTCTCCAAACCTCACACACGAGGTACTTGTTACACTAATGGCAGAGGTCACCGCCATAATGAATGGTCATCCCTTGGTGCCTGTGTCTTCGGATCCAGAAAAGCCTGAGCTGTTGACTCCGAATGCCTTACTCACATTAAATCTCAATCTGGTTCCTGCTCCATCTGCGACTTTGATTCCAAAGTCTTATACCGTAAACAATGGAGGCAGGTACAAAACCTTGCCAACGCTTCCTGGACACTCCAGCCAAGAAGGAAATGGCAAGCGGATCAGCCTAATTTGGCCGTTGGGGACGTTGTGCTCTTAAAAGACTCTCAAGTTAGGAGAAATGAATGTGGCCAGCGAAATCCTAGTCCAAATGTGTATCCTGGTCCTGACAATAGAGTGCGTAAGGTAGATGTACGTGTGGTTAAAGGAGGCTCTCCTAAGGTGTACACTAGACCCATTTCAGAAGTTATTTTGTTAGTGAATAGGGTGTAGTGGTATAACAGTATATCAAGCGGGGAGTGTGCTGCCCCCTAGAGTACGGATTAATTGGGTGTCCTATAAGGTTGTACATTTGGACTGAGAGCCATGTGAAACGTGCACGCAGTGTTAAGCATCTCTGCTCGACTATTTGGCCACCTAGGCCAAATAGTCTGTCTGTAAATAATTAAGTATTATGTTGTAAGTATTATGTTGTATAAGGTGTTACTCTATGTTTAATACCCAGGGAGACACTTTAAGTAGTTTGTGTTTGCAAAATTGGCTAGAAGAAAGGGGAGTCTCTGATAGCGGTAGCATTCCTATGGGATTGTTTGTTAGCATTATGCTAAGTGAGGTTCTTTCAAGTGTTTCACATGAAATCACTGGTAAAACGGATGATTTGTATGTGTTTGTAATATGCATTTATTTCTGTATGTTACAGTTTTACAATGTTCTTGGCTCCAGTAAACGATCGAACGACAAGACGTCTCATGGTGTTTATTGAAGCCACTGTTAGCTATCTGTAAAGCTAGTTCGACACACTAGTGAAGGCAGAATAATATACATAAATATACATAAGATGTACAAACTGAGAGAAAGAGATTGCATAAACACAATATGCATAGCCTAAATATATATTATAAATGTTACAAGTATAAAAAATAAATAAATAAATATTTAACATTTTTACTTTACTGGCTGCCCCACGCAGCATTATATCGGGTGGTGTCACTGGCCTTTGACATCTCAAAGTCCACAGTGCACGATATTGTGCACTGAATAAGCAGGTCAATCATTGGTATTTTGAAGAGGGTGATCACCTTCCCGACACTGGATGACCTGGAGGAAGTAGGGGCAGGTTTTGCCCAGCTGACTGGGTCTCCGGCTTTCCACATGGTAGCTGGTGCCATAGATGGATGCCACATCCGGATCAAACCACCAGCAAATGACGCCCCATGCTACTTCAACAGGAAGCTGTTCCACTCAGTCCAGCTGCATGCCATCACCGACCACAAGGGGAAGTTTGTCGACATCTTTGTTGGGTATCCCGGGTCTGTGCATGATGCCAGGGTGCTGAAGAACTGGTCGCCTGTATCAACCTGCAGGAAAATGCATCCTTGGAGATGGAGGGTATCCCTGTCTGAGGGCGCCCATCTGCCTCATCACACTCTACAGAGAGCCTGTTCAGAGTCCTGTCCCGGCTCGCTTCAACGGCAAGCATGCTTGTGCACGTAACATTGTTGAGAGAGCCTTTGGGATGCTGAAGACACGCTGGCACTCCATCTTCTTCAAGGCCCTGGAAGTGAGCCCTGCCTGTGCCAGATGTTGTTGCATGCTGTGTAGTGCTCCACAACATCTAGCTTCAGAACGGGGACATTGTTCTGGAGGATCCTGGCAATGACCCACATGAACCTCAAAACACAGAAGCCAGTGCAGGAGAGGATGTGCAGGACAATCTGGCTGCAGTTGTGTCGGCACCAGACAACTGTGTGCCTGCTGTTCATGAGCATGACTACCTGTGAGACAGTTTAACAGGTTAAGACTCTTCTAATCAGTTCTTGTTCTCAAACTGCCATTGTTTAAGTTCGTTAGCGGGTTAATAACGAACGGTTAATAGCTCGACTACATAGCACAAATGTCCCTAGTGGGTTATATTTATTTGAGCTTAATTTTACAAATGACTTTATTTCTGGAGTAATAAAGTTGAAGCCCTATAAAGGAGATTAGTAGATTATATAACTACATGTAAACCTCAAGAAACCTGAAAATTGTCTGTGAAATTTACCCGTCTGACATTGCTGAAGTTCATTGTCCTGGCACCATTTATTTATTTATTTTTTATTCACATTAAAGTTAAATTTAAAACAAAAATACAGTAAATACATTTATAGTTGTTTTACATATTAAGCACTTTACAACTGATAAAATCTAGTTTATGTAAATCCCTGGAAACTAACAGTGCAAGAAAATGTGCAAGAAAAACAGCATGAAACAATGGAAATCTCAATATAAATAAATGGAAACAAAGTGAAGTTTAATATTCTTTACTTATTTTTTTGCTATGAGCTCTAAAAGCTGAAAAAATCTCTTTCTCCTTTGTCTCCCTTTCTCATCTTTTCTCTGTCTCTCATTTCTCTCTCTTCTTTCTTCTCATTCCCTGGCCACTCGTTCGTGTCTCTCTTTTTGCTCTCGCCACTCTCTCTCTTCTTTCCTCATTTTTCATCTCTCTCCATCTCCTCTCTTCCCTTTCTACTGCCTCCATTTCTCTTTCTGCTTCCCTCTCCTCCATCTCGTGGATCAGCTCCTCAATGTCCTTCCGCTTCCTCCCTACTCTTTCATTTGTTGACCTCATTGAGAATGGTGAGGTTACAGCAACATCTGGTCCGGGTGAGGCAATAAGGTTGGGTGTTGTGATGGAAGGTCTGCCCCCTATTGCTTCATCCAAGACAGAATACCACTTCCAAGATGCTGCTGTAACCTCACCATCCTCAGAGCTCAAACCAGACTGTGAACCAGTCTGTAATACCATTAAAATAAACATTCAATTGTATTAGTTAGATTACATGTTACTGCATAGCATGGAAAAACATTAGCATGATCAAATCATGAAAGAATTGAACATTGGGGTTAACTACTTTTTATTTATTCATTTCTTTTTTTAATCTTACTTTATATTTCTGTTTTAGGTTTTCCCATTTTCGTTTCACTTGAGCAGCTGTAATTTTGTCCTCAAGCTTCAGCTCTGTCACAAAAGACAGTCACAATAAATGCACAGAAATCAAGCACAAAACGAATTCAGTAAGACCTTTGCTGTGTTGGTAAGTTCTACATTCACTGTCGTCAGAAACTGAATAAAATTGCGTTTTAAATTATTTGTTTACTTACTCAAAACCTTTGGTGGCAGCATTGCACTGTCGAGTGTGTTCATCAGTCCCTGTAAGGTCAAAATAGTAAACATTACATGGTCAATTTATTAATGCTACACTGACAAACTGCAGGCATAGTTATTAACAGTAACTTGCTATGTAGCCAACCTTATAAGATCGG
>JBBJLR010060478.1:0-11369 GCA_037577145.1 Brachypetersius gabonensis
CATTTTAATTCAATAATGATAGCTAGACGTATTATTTTTCATTTCAATTCATAGCCTTTTTGTTTGGATATATAATTCTTTGGATATATAAATTAAAAATAGTAGAATAATGACTATATATTTAGGGTGGCTTGGGATCATTTGTGGGGGGGGGGGCTTCAGACCTTCAGCAGAATTCAAATGAGCCATTTTAATCTAAATTAATTCCAAGATTACAGTGAGATTAATCTAGATTAGAAAAAATAATCTATGCCCACCCCTAATATATATATATATATATATATATATACTAATTTTCTATTTAAATACATATTTTACTTATTAAACTATATATTTCATACACATTTTTGTGTATATGTGTGTGTGTATTTTTGGAAAAAATAAGAGACATTTTGTTGTTTTGGCTTTTGTAATGTATGGGAGTGTGTCTGTAAAATGACACTTGATTAAAAATTCCAAACAAAAATGTTTGGGGAAAAATATGAAAATAATATATAAAATAAGTTATTATACCTTGGAAAACTGCACAACACTTACAACTGCAATAATTAAAATATTGATGTTAAGAGCAGAGTGTGTGTGTAACTCATTTTCATCCATCAGAAACTGAATCAGGAGTGAAGCTGCTGGAAAACAGACCATAGAAAAGATGTTCTACAAAGACTACTGCACACACACACACACACACACACACACACACACACACAGCCGCAAACTGTACAAACAGTGAACAGAAAAGGTGCACATGCTGTACATATGTAATATATAAAGTGTGTGATAATTTGGTATTTTGACCCAAACATGCATGAAACCAGTGGTACTGGAAGTAAATGTATAAACAATGTTCTCAAATCATTTTCATTTTTACTTTCTTCTCTAACATCTCAGTTGGTTCCCCTCTTCTCATTCCAGCTAAATAGTCTTTTATGAAGTTTTTTCTTCCATAAAGTTGACTTTGTCCTCCAAGACTTTGGATTTGGCCTCAACTTATGCTTATGCTGTGTCCTCATTCTTTCCATGTGACCTTAATAGTATTTAAACAAAAATTATGTTGAGGAAGTAACATTTGTTGCGATGCTTGGTTGCATATATTTTGCATGTTATGTTCTGACTTTTGACCACAGTCGTGGTTAAATCCTGTTTGACACCTGGAGGTGAGCTGAGTCTATTGTTGCCTTTTCATCAGATGATTGACACGTCCATTTAGGGGCGGTTTAAAACTGAAAATTGTGTGACCAATAAAAGAGACTGACTTTGGGAAATTTGACATCACACATGAAAAAGAAAGCTGTTGAGTTCAGGTCGCTCTTTAGGCCTGACTAGCACAGACTACATTTACATTTGTGGATCTGATAGGTTTCTTATTTTCATAAAGTGGGTTCCATAACAGGTCATTCCAGACATCTTCATGCTGCTGAAACAGCTTGCAAATATGTGCTTTGGCCATGTTGTTTCAAACCAAATGTATGGAGCAGAGGAAATCACGGCGTGATCAATTCAACCCTAGACTAATAAGTGTCTCACAACCTGGTCACTGAACCCTGTTCTCTCCACAGCTCTCCGGTCTCTACATTTCTAAAGTTTTATTAGGTTTATTCATATACAGTGGGGGATATAATTATCTGAGCCCCTGCTGAATTTGTTTCCTAACTTACAAAAAAATGAACAGTCTCCACTTTATGGATTAGTTTAATTTTTATGGAGAGAGACAGAAAATCAACCAAAAATCATGTTACATAAAAATTATACATAGATTTGCATGTCATTGAGGGAAATAAGTATTTGATCCCCTACAACCCAGCCACACTTCCGGCTCCCACAGACTGGCTGTGTGTCCATGTTGCACACAGATTACAGTCAGTCTATCAATTACTGAAACTTCACTCTCGCACCTGTCCAAGGAATCAGTTTCTTCCATTCCGTCCTCTCCACCACCACGGGGAAGACCAAAGAACGGTCAAAAGACCATTAATTGCCCTCAGTCCAGAGCTGAAGGAGCGGAAGGAAGTTGCTAAGATCACCATTGGTATCTCACTACATTTTCATGGATTGAGGTCTTGCAGTGCCCCATTCTCAAGAAGGCACATGTACAGCCAATCTTGAGTTTACCAGTGAACACTTAAATGATTCAGAGAAGGCTTGGGAGAAAGTTCTATGGTCAGATGAGACCAAACCCGCTGTGTTTGGAGGAAGAGTATGACCCGAAGAACAACATCCCCACAGTTAAGCATGGAGGTGGAAACATTATTATGTTTTTCTTCTAAGGGTGCAGGATGACTTCACAGCACTGAGGGGCCAATTGATGGGGCCATGTACCATAAAATCCTGAACGAGAACCTTCTCCTGTCAGCCAGAACACTTGAGATGGGTTGTGGGTCTTCCAGCATTACAATGACCCAAAACATACTGCCAAGGTAGCAAAGGAGCGGCTAAAGAAGAAGCACATTAAGGTCCTTAATGCCCAGCCAGCCTCCTGATCTCAATCCTATAGAAAATTATGAAAAAAGAATGTGGAGGTCAGCTCCAGTTGGTACAGATCTGATACTGATGGGCCGGTGGTTGGACAGCATAGTGGATAAACACCATTTCAACAGATTTAGTTTCAGATATTTTCTCTACTAGCTGAGCAGCTCTGGCAGATCTAAGAGACCCACAAGGATCATAAACACCAAACATCTAGAAGATGGATTTAGAACCCAACCCATAGAGTGATTTGTACAAAATACCAAATACTTTGAAATCAATTCTCTACATCTTTGGAATGCAGTGCAAGAACCTGAGAACTGGAGTGATCGATCTCTTTTCTTGGTTTAGGTCAGAACTCTAGCAGCAGAGCTGGAGCTCTAATGGACATAGTCATTCCTTATCTCGTCTTATATGATCTTTCCTGTTGGATGAATAAAGTTCTGTAATTCTGATTCGGAATATGGAAGTCCTCTTTGTCTTTGACCAGTTACTGTGAACCACAAGATTATAACTGAACACTTTCTTGTCTTGGCTAGAGCTGCACTTCTCCTCCTTTGTTCAGGATTAGTCTTGGCAGGTTGATGAAGTAGTTTAGCCCCACCCATCCACACTCCTGGGGTTCCTCAGGGGTCTGTTCTTGGTCACGTGTGTTCTGCATGTGCACTGCGTCACTAAGATCAGTCATCAGCTCTCACAGCTTCTCTTATTATGGTTTTGCCGATGACACTATCTGTACTTCCCGTTTCCTGATGGGTCCCTGATGAAGCACGAACATGGCATTTATCAGACGCTTTTATCCAAAGCAACTTTCATTCTCTAACTACAGGGGACAGTCTCCCTGGAGCAACTAGGGGTTAAGGGTCTTGCTCAGGGACCCAATGGTGGTGCTGAAGGTAGGATTCAAACCCATTACCTCTTGGTCTGGAGGCAAGTATCCTACCCACTGAGCTACTGCCACCCTACACAAACCTTTTCTCTGGTAGAATCTTAGTCTTCTATAAGCTCTTAATTTTAAACCTGTACTCTCTGTACAGTGACAAATATATCATATATTTAAAAAAAAATCTTTATGAATGGACACCCACCCACATAAGAATCGCCATAAAACATAATGTCCCCGCAGTGTTGTGAAAAAGTATTTACCTCCTCTTGATTCTTTATTATTACATATTTGTTGTTATAACTGCTTTAAGGCCTGTAAAGAAATTGTAATATTTAGGCAAAGATATATTTGTTTCATATAAAACACATTTTTGAAGAAGTGCTCTAACTCAGATATTCTGAATTCGATCGAACCAGAATTTAGTTTTCTTATCAGTCATTTTTGATTATCAGTCATTTTCTGTCATCATTCTTGTCCTATATATAAACTATGTTTCAATGTGAGCTTGTGTACAGATAAACAGAAGATGTTAGATAAGGTTATTCTTGTCTACATTTTGCTATTTCTTTGAAGTCCTAAACACATTCAAAGCGACCAAAATGAATTGAATGCAGCTGCAGCAAATATTTTTTCACAGCTCTCTTATTTTACAAAGCATTCACCTGCACTAGTCCATTCTCTCATGTTTGATTCCTATCCATTTATGAAAACCTTGAAGTAAGTCTTGATAATCAACTTAAACCCATGTAAATTTTGTTGTTATATGTAAAAAAATATCCACAACAAAATCCACAGAGAGTGCCTTCTGAGGAAAGAAGTGGCTTCACAGTTCTGTAGAAAAACCCATAATTACATGCCCAGATAAAAATACCATTTAATACCATTTTAAAATAGCACTACTTATATTACTGCTACTATGACACTTAATGACATTAAAATACCGTTTTAGCCCTAAAGGCTTGCAGTCTACACTGGAGGCCATTTGCCCCATCCGAAAGTTGCTTCTAAACCATTAAGAATGTTTCACATATTTACATCTTTAACATTAAATGTATAAGTCAATTTAAAATTATACACAAATTGATGATCTTTAATACCATACTATTATCATTGAGACCTTTACTTTGTTTGAGATTTTCACACAATGGTTTGTGTCATTACGAGGGTTTATCTTCCACGAACCAATACTGGTCCACTGAGCCAATTTGTATTAGAACATTTTTCAATGACTGTGTGAAAAATTACATAGAATCGCATTGGGAGCATTCATAGAGTGAACTATAATTGTACATGCAAATCCCGCAAACTGTGCTACTCCTGCTAACAGAGTTGATTGGTATTACTTGTCTCATTGAAGGTAAAATGACGGTTCACAGTAATCCATCAAATGACTGCTGCAAAATCACAAAAAAGGTCAGATGTTTTATTTAAAACAGCTCAACAGACAGCTGGAATGGTGCGTGGGTGTGTGTGCCAGCTATTCCTGGATGATTCTTCATTTATGCAGATACTGGCAGCTAAAATTCTGTGTTTGCCCACATTATGAAAACCCATGCAAATGACTTCTTGTTTTATATTATAACAACAAAAGCCACAGAATTCTGTCTGTGGAAAGAAGTGGCTTCACAGCCAGGTGTAAAAATCCATAGATAGGTGCCCAGATAAAAATTTTAATACCATTTAAAAATAGCACTAGGCCACAGTGACACTAATAAAGCCCGTTTTTGCCTTCTGAAAGTTACTTCTAAACCACTGAGAATGTTTCGTGTATTAACATTATAACATTATATTTTTGGTCCGTTTAAAAACAAATCATAAAGTGTTGCATAATATAAAACAAACTGATGATCTTTAACACCATACTATTGTCACTAAACCCTTAACATTTTTTGAGACTTTCACAGAATGTAAAAACTTCATATGTTCATAAAATGTTGGAGTATTAAAATAACACGGTTTCTCCACAAAAACAAAAAATACACAATATACGTTTATGGCTTTGTTGAAATCTGTATGATATAATCTGTATGATATAATAAATATAAATTTTTCTTTTTACATTTAAAAAAAAAATGGTTAAACTTTAACAAACTACATTGCTCAGTGTAAAAACTGTTTATTACAATTATTTGAAAGCTCAGGGAAAGAAATAAGAGACCACTACAGTTTTGTTTGAAATCAGCATCTCTTTGAGTATGACAACCATTCTGTAGAGCATAAAACCACAGAAATGTCAATGGTATATGGGTATAAATAAAAATGTAGAATAAAATTGCATTCTATCTGTATTTTATAAAAGCAACATAATTCATGTCTGTATTGTAGCTTATAGTTTTAGTTGCCGTTGTTTAACGCACAATGTACACTTTAGAACTGGGTCCTATTGTGCCAAAACGTTACCCTACTCGAGGTGGACGGCTGCTGAAGTCCGGGAGCAGCGGTGGAGCTGCTGCCCTCGGCAGAGCTCCCTCACGGGACGCCTGGAACATAGAGAGGAAACGAGAAATATCACCTACTGAGACTAATGTGATGAGAAGTTTTGTATCTAAAATAGTACATTGTTCACATGAGGCCACACTCAGCTGCCAGTTCGTTAGGTACCACATACCTACACAATTATTATTATTATTATTTTTATTATTATTAGGTAAAACTACCATATAGGTGCAGTTTACAGGTTTCCAGTTACCAGTTTGTATCTTGGCAGGTTCTATTAATCCATTTGTAAACGAAAGGTGCCAGAAAACAGTAATAGTTTCTGTGTGCTATACTGGTTAATCAGGGAGAGCTGTGTTGCTGAGGGTTTTTTTTTTTTTTTTTAATCTTTGATATGATATGCAGTTTGACCCTGTTCATACTCGGTAACAAGTTACAACCAAACTCCAGTTACCACAGGTGATTTCTTACTTAACTTATGCAGATGTACTATGTCACTCTCCTGCCATGTTTGCAAGTGCAAAGAAAGAATTTCACACTATTTAAACTTTATCTTACTTTTAAATGGTAAATATGGGCGGCACCTTGTTACTGTGGTGTCCCCGACCACCTCTGAAGTGGGTGATCAGATAAGTATCCAATTCACACTCGTACTTATGCTCACTTATGATCAGGTGACCCAAGAAACATGATAATGTCAGTAAACAGGGCCTCAGAGACTAGAGTTAACCTGTATTCTGGGTTACCTGTGTGGTGTTAGAATGACTTGTGAGTTTAGGTAAAAGATGTACAGATGTATATATTAAACAAGGAATGGCAGCTCAGTGAATGGTCATTTCAGAATCAGGAAACTTGATCCCAGAGGAAATTTTTAATGTTACGACACACGGAGACACAGAGACCAGAACAATATAAAGTCTAAATCTAATAAAACCTCTGCAGGAAATACTATGTATGAAATGGGGTATAAATACTATAAATAAATAACTTTCTGGCAAGTGACTTACTAGTTTCACAAATAGTGGTTGGGGTCTCATACATAATAGAGTGATATTCCACATGATGAATTTATAATATAATGGCAAAACTTTAGCCTTGACTTAGCACCCAATTCGATATTTAAAAGAAACAACCAATGAATCAATTACTGACACCATACTCACACTGAGTGCTCCTCTGCTTATAAGTGCGAGTTCAGTAGCCTGGTATATGCAGCCTCGTACCTGTCCATTGTACTCACTGTAAGGCGACTCCATCTTCTTTTCTGAGAAAAAAACCATTTATTAAAATGCCATATAGACATTTGAGATTCATCAAATGTGATGCTGCACTTGTGACTGAACTTGGGGAGATGAAGGTCATCATAAGTTGGGTAATATGTCACATATATATATCACATAATTTATATGTACATAAATACATTAAGCATACATCATGATCAGTTTTCTTAGTTTAAGAGAGGTTCAAAAATGTAAAATCCATCGTAAAACAGGCATGTTCACTGTCACCTAAAGGTGTTTTAAAGTTTCACCTTTAGTGACCCCAAGATCTTTCACAAGCCCACAAAACGTAGAGCTGAAGAAGCATAGGGCCGCGTAAACATGGATACATTACAATCAAATTGTTATATAATACACTATAAAATTGAGTAAGAAACACATGCTGGTATCAGCTGTATAAGGTTTATGTGCTGTATTGAAAATAATACCTGTATCGAGCTCTTGTGTGGAGAAGGCCTTATTTTCCATGCCTGCATCCCGCTGGCCACAGGTCTGGTCTCTGACGATGTTCTCATAGACTCTGCTCCTTGAAGAGCCTCGCTGGTTTTCGAGGTCAATCCCCATATTTTCTTTGTCTTGTGTAAGAGCACAGATCTCGGGCATGGTGTAGATCATGAGAAAAACCCAGCCGTTGGACACCAGAGCGATGGCCAGCGTTGCATCATCCCAGTTGGGATGATGCAACTCAGTGTTGCCGTGGATATACATCACAATCCAAACCAACCAAACACAAATAGAGAGGACCCCTGTCAGTATGATGTAGAGCGCGTCCTGCCGGAATGGCTTATACTTGTGGGTCATTGAGGGCACAGCCATTAGAAGCACAGCGACCAGCAGAACCATGACGTAAATGAGTGCTATGGTGAAATCCTTATTGGTAGTATCGCAGGCTTTGAGCACTGCTGTACCTTCCTGTTGCATCTGTGCAAGAATCATCCATTCTGTGTTGATAATGACCTCGACCAGCCAGAGGCCTAGAGCCCCAAGCCAAAAGGGCCATCCGTGCGGGGTTTTATCCTTTCGATCCAGTAGAACCAAGAAGAGGCCGTGCATTAACAGACACGCAAAGCAGCCTGCGAACAGCACTCCAAACACGAACTTCCTCGCCGTGCAGATGACGCTGTTCTGCCCCATGACGAAAGCAAAGGACAGGCCGAAGAGTCCCAGGCAGAAGATCTGGAAGCTAACCTGCAGAGCCAGCATGTTCTTCCTTCTTCTGTCTTTAATGAAGGGCAGGCTGGACACCATCACTATCAGCACCACACAGGAGGTCAGAATCCCTGCAGTGGCAAAAGCCTCCACCATGATGCCCCACACCGCCCTCAGGTCACACATATTAAAGTAAATCGGGTTAATTGGGGAGAGGCAGCCTGCTGGCGGGGTGGTGGGGGAATTCATGGCTGGAGTTTTAGAAGACCTACACAAAGACAGCATTCGTGGTTACATTTCATTTAGTATAATATTAAGTTTCTTATGAAAGAAAAGGTTCGTTTATAGTCATCAGTGTGATGAGACATTTCTCCACGGAACACAGAGCAACATTTAACAAAGTGCATGTTACAACAGAAACAACACAATAAATAGACACCACAGCAATGGACAGTAATTTAGTGCAACTGTGTAGTGATTGGGATGTAAACCTTCCAAAGTGACTCGTGTTGCACCATATTTGCGATTATTATTGCACAGGAGGCAGTTTAACACTGAACGAAGTGCATGGAATGATAGAAAACAATACAATAAAGAGTCAATAAAAGCTTCCAGAATTAATAGAATGTTAATATTGTACCAAACATATATTATTGCTCAGTCACAGGGACAAGAATATAATATATAGAACATAAAACGTATGCAATGTCATTTTGACCAGGAAAATGTCCTCTTTAAAATTATGTAAAAATGACTGCTTTTTTAAAGTCCACTATTCATCAGTCTTTTAAATAAGCTTGAAACCTCTCAAACGCAATATAGAGACAAACTGAAATATTCACGCTATTAAGTTGCGTAGCAAAAAGTCAAATTGGATGTATATAGGTTTACGTTTTGTTTCACAGTCTAACATACACCCTCAGCAACCCAGACACTAACACAGTCTCATGAAATACTTGTTGTTATGGTGGCAAGCAAATAATGCTAATATCCTCTAATCTTCTACATTTGCATTTCTACTGTAATACAAAACAGTGTTAGCATATCATATTGTTCTTTGTAGTCTACACAACTGTATTTGAATATAAGGTGTAAATGTTTGTAAATGTAAATGTTTTTTCATTCCAGCTGCTTTACACCAATTTAACATTGTACCATTGTGTCCTACGTTGTAATGTTTATAACTTAAAAAAGAAGCTGGCTGACCAAGTTTTAACTGTCTTTTGATTGGATTAGATCTAATCACCAGTAATTGTCTTCACGTACCTTACATACCACACAAATAAACAGAAAGGTTCTTTCTTCCTTTCCTATAGAACACATGTAGAATACAAGTTCAATTTTCAGCTGTAACATTAGTACAACTTCATATGGACTGAAAGCACATTTTCTGTAAGACAGAGTGATTTAACTACACTGGGTTCATGCTGGACTGTAGATGGATCCTACGGCGCCACATACTGGGGCTTTAAAGGAACGCTTAGAGACTCTTATTAGATCCTAAAAATATTAATAATAATAATCATCCATTTATTGTCAAAGCTGCTCATCTTAACCAGGTCGCAGGGAGGTAAATAAAAAGTAATTTCTTCGAAGACCAATAGAGTTCTCTTATTCTGAATGTTGTTTGTCCAAGGCAAGTGGATCTATATGTAGCTCCGGAAAAAAAATAAGACACCAAGTATCGAACTAAACAGCTTTGCCTTAGTTTTTAAGAACTGCTGACAATATTTCTCCTCATTTCCAAATGAAAATATTATTCTGAAGGCAAAATTTTAAATGAAATGATAAAACTAAGAGAGTTTTGTAAATGATGTGTGTGAAAGTGTAAAGGGGTATTGAACCTACATATCAAAATGTGTATAACTCACAAACCTCTTTTCAAAATCCCTGTTTTTTTTCTGATTGTTATATAAACGCTGGGTTAAGAAGTAAGTGTTCCAAACATACCTGTCCATCTGCTGCTGTGCTGCTGTGAGGTGTTTTCATGCTTCTGCTGCCTGCTGATGTACTGTAGTTATGGTTCCTCTCCCTCTCAGGACCTGTTTGACCACTTTGGCCCATTTGCATGTGATATTCATCGACCTGCTATTATGGAAAGCCTCGTTTTTTTAATGAACAGTCCACCGTCTTATTCCTCTTCAACTTCCGTCATGATCTATAAGCAGCTTCATAACAACTCACATGGAATCGATCCTCTATCAGCTGCACAGGTCGACAAGATCCAAGCTTGAAACTCCTCTATTTGTAACACACTCAGTTAACATGTAGTAAAATGAGCCTGTCAATACAGTTACAATAAATTAAAGAGAAAATTTAAATCTTAAAGTAAATCAAATATTGTTAAAAAAAATATGTTTAGGACTTCCTCCAAGTCCTGCCTCATCTTGCTTCTACTCTTGTAAACTGAGTGGCTGGGTAATTAGATACACCTACCTTGATTACCAAAACCAAATATATCCATCCAAACATATTCTATGACTGAACGCCTACAAGGTACCAATAAAGTAGTAAAGAAGTGACCAGTAAGTGTACATGGTGTTTTAAACCCCAGTAACAATGCAGTGTCTTCAGTAACACACATTAACATGCCACTGTGACATCGAATCTTTTTCATTTGGTTTTACGCTGCAACCAAAATACATGTGTGTGTTTTTAAACATTGTGTACAGTCTTCGTCTACTTTATTGGACACATAACGTTCCAGATGTAAAGTTATTAATGAAAGGTTATCTGCTGCTGCACAGTTTGTTAGTCTTCCTCTGGTCCTTCATCAGGGATCAGTTTCTGGCCACAGGACACTGTTGGCTGGATATTTTTGGTTTGTGGTTTCTTTCCAGTCCAGCACACACACAAACACACAAAAAAAGTCCCAATTCTCCACCAGCCAAATAATACCTGCTCAGTGCTTGTCCTCCGGTGGTCTTGACCATTAATTAACAGGGTAAATTGGATAAAAGGAGAAACAGTCTGTAAATGTAAACTAGAAAGTTCATAGTAAGTGAACCTTATAAAATGGACAGTCATTGTACATACAAGGCAGATGAAGCTAATATAGCAGCTTATCAATGTATCTGGCTGTAAGGATTGGTCCTGGACTCGTGTTTCTGTGTATGTCCAGTAGGTGTCACTCATGAGTCTTTGTCTGTGCACTT
>JBBJLR010060498.1:0-11369 GCA_037577145.1 Brachypetersius gabonensis
CAACTGGTCTCTGAATGCAATTGACACCATCTTCTCGACGAGAAGCCTGGGTTCAGGGGAACCCAACTGTCCTGCTGCAACATTTGCTGCTGGATACGTGATGGACGGTGGTGCATCATATGCCTGGCAGCGCTTTCTTTGGGGGACGTGGAAGACATCTACCTATTCGGAACCATGATTACTGGGATTCTAATGATTGGATTATGCGGGGCCCTGGGATATCGACGAATGATGAAAGCAGTCACTGCTGTTCAAAACGACCCCACTAAGCGTGCCGATGGGAGACTTTGGGTAGAGCTGTGCACACTCAGACTGTGGTTATGGACCGTAAGTTGGGCAATATCTTGGAGATGGTTGCAGCTCTACAACGGAACACGAATTACATCTTGGAGAGACTTGCAGTTTTGCAATGGGATCTGGCCAGTGTCTGAGACCGGTTATGGACTTAAGATTTTCTGTTAAAAACAGTAACAGAATGTCGAATTGTACCTTATCCCAAACAATTCTTTCTATCTGGCTCCCCCCCCCATCCCCCACCCCCCCTTATCAGCGCCTCGGCAAGGCCGCTGGAGACAACTCCTCCGGAATAAGCAAGATAAGAAGACGCTCGGAAATTCCTTTCCCCATCCCCCCTTCCCAATCACCTTCATGTTCATCATTCTCCGGTGGGTGGGTCTGCGACAGCGCCTCTTCCGCAGCGGGACCAGATTTTTGCCTATATCGGACAATCCCCCCACTTTTTGAGTCATGTCTTATGTCTATGTACTTTGTTGTTGTTGAGGTGTTTTTTTTCCCCTGTTCCCAAACTGCCCACACGGACAGTTCGGGAGGGGCTTTTTATCTCCTCTCTTTCCTTTACTTATGTATTGCAATTGTCTATCTTGAAGGTGCTGCGCACGTGGCTGCAACTCTTGGAATTTCCCCACGGGGATGAATAAAGTTTCTATCTATCTATGTATGTATGTATGTATGTATGTATGTATGTATGTATGTATGTATGTATCCATCCATCCATCCATCCATCCATCCATTCATCTAATACGTCTGCAAGCTGATCAGCACACTCCAGGAGCCCCCGACCAGGTATGCTCTCCGGTCCTGCAGCTTTCCGCAGGTTCACTCTGCGGAGGTTCAACCTGACGTCTGCTGTGGAGAGATGTAGTACCTGCTCGTTGGGGGAAGTGGTCATCTTCCTCCCTGGTACCCTGTTCTCTGCCTCAAAACATGCAAAGAAGTCGTTCAGTTCATCTGGCAGGGAGGGCTCACTGCCACATGCGCCGTGTGTCTTTCGAACTTGTGAAGTGTGTGTTGATCTTCTCTACGTATGCCTGCTTTGCTTCTTTGATGCCATGTGAGAGGTTGGCTCTGGATGTTGTGTTATTTTCCCTGTCTTTGGACTTGAAGGATGAGTTCCTGATTTTCACCATACTGTGCAGCTTTGCAGAGAACCAGGGTTTATGGTTTACTCGGGTGACCTCAGTCTTGGAGACAGTGACATCCTCAATGCATTTGCTGATGTAGCTCGTCACTGTGTACTCCTCCAGGTCGACTAAATGTTCGTAGGTGGCCGCCTCTCTGAACATGTCCCAGTCTGTGGAGTCAAAACAGTCCTGAAGGGACTACATTCTACATTCTACAGTCGTAGAATGCCATAGCAGCGCAGTTTCTCCAGTGTGTTGCCATCTGGTCGTAAGTTGCATTTTCCGATTTCCAAAAGTAGTTTGTTGTTCCGATGGACATTGGAACTTTAACTAGACATTTGAACTTACTTAAACACGGTTTGGACACAGTGCAACCTGGCGCGCTGCCATCTTGACCTACTATTCAGTCATTTTACGAGGAAATCCCCACAATAACATGTAAACTGCAAATATCCGCGCCTTTAATTTTTGAGAATCAAACAATATTACTGCCACCAGCCCAGCAGTGATGCTACACGGACCAGGGGAAATGTAAATGTGCTCAGCTATGAGCACAAACATTGCCATCACACCAGTTCAGCAGCAAAATAGTGCCACTAGCACCACGACGGCTTCAGCAGACAGACAGCAGACCTACAGTTACCAAGTTCTTTGGTGCCTGAACACTGCAGCCATACAATTTAAATGAGGGTATTGGGGAATTTTTTGAAGACATGCTCACTGACTCCAAGATTGCTAAAAGTTTTCCAATCGCAAGGATAAGATTGCTAACATAATTAGATTCGATATTGTGCCACATTAAAAATAAATAGTGTCAGTGATGCGAGTCTATATGTACTCATGCTCGATGAGTCTCTGAAGCAGTCAGCAAAGAAAACACAATTGTCACAGTTCCTTGTACATTCAAGGCATGCAAAACAGTAAGTAAAAATTTAAGTTAAAAGTAAAAAAAGTAAAAGTCCAAAGTAAGTTGATTTCTTATTGTTTGGTTTTAATTTTGTTCCTTCTTATTGTCATTATATAACATTTTTACAGTGGTGACTAAAATTGACAAATGGACAAAGTATTGACTTTTTTTGTCCCAAAACATGATGTCATTTCACACCAATTTCAGCGAGCGAAAACAAACTGTTCCCTTTTGGGGAGGAGGTCCTCTGGGGAAAAACAGTCTGGTCTATTACGAAGGCGATTCAGAGGGGTGAAGGATCCCGTCGTAGTGGTGAAGCTCCTACGTGAACGAGCTTGTTTTGAGTTGGACATGTGTGAACTTTGATTTAAATAAAGACAATCTCTCTAGAACTTTTGCTGCCTACTGCTGTGTTTCTCTCCCTCAGCCAGTCATGACAGAAGTTTAGTTACTGTGAATGTAATTGTAAAGTAGTTGCATTCTAACAGCTGCTTTAGTAGGGAGTCTCTTTCTGGATGGAAAAGGAGGAAGTGGGTGTTTGGCATGCTGGGGGTGAAATACCAAAGGCACATATCTGCAAAACCTGTCCTCAACTTAGTTGAAAGGAGGACCAGAAGGGAACTGATTTCACTTATTACTCACCATTGCAAGAGAGGGTCCATTATCATCAGTGATAAGTGGAGGGCTTACAGACATGCTCTGCCCCAGCTTGGTTACAAGCATTATACTGTGAACCACAGCATTCATTGATACCCAGACAGGAGCTCATACACTACACATTGAGAGGGCCTGGAGGACCTACAAGGAGAATGTGTGGAGGCTCAGGGGAAACCACACAGAAGAGCTACTGGTTGACCACCTTGCAGTTGTTGAATGGTAAGCATGGCTGGTGAAAGAATATGTTATATATATGTTATACGTTTTCATACTAGTTTAAGTTATCATTTGTCATGTGAAGTGCTCAATTGCTCAGTTTTGCAAACCTGCTGGTTACAGGTTGTGTGGATATGTTTGGAGGGGCCGGGGTTTTACAAAATTTGTTAAAAGTTGTTACATTCAATAGAAAATGTTATTTTCTTGTTGGCCCCTTCCAGCTGACGATCGATTGGCTGGTGGCAATCAGATGTGAGGGTGGGGATTGGGGCCTTTCCTTTATCAAGGAAGGAGAAGCCATGCTAAGGACGGGCACCTTGGGTCATTTCTAGGGGAAAGTTTGGCCAAAGACTTTCTTGAACGACCAGAAAGCAGTGGCCGTGCCCCGTTGGGTCGAGTGAGCGGACTTGGAGATCGATTCCAGTGGCTGACGAGTGCGGTGAGGTGGCTGGGTCGCGGTTTGGCAGATTTTCTCCTCTGTTTGTCTTTCAGGAGGTGGTGAAGGAGAGGGCTGAGCAGGGCGTGGTGGAAAGGAGCAGTATGAAGAGCGATGGGAAACTCCGGTGTAGCGGTGAGACGAACCTACAAATACGGAGATCCCCTGCAAACTCCGGCCGGTGTACACGGAAGTGGTTCAGCCTGCCGGGAGTGAATGTTGGCCAATCAGGTGCCGAAGTGGGTAGAGGTCGGTCGGAGGTCTCCGTATTTGTGTGCGGAGGTCTTTCGCCGTGTTGGAGGAGAGGAGGACGCCGAGGCAAGAGATCGGTGTGAAAGGAAAACGTTTCACCCAGAGACTGTGTGTTGAGCACGAGGGACAATGGGCACTGCCAGAGGGGTTTGAGTTACTTTTTTGTTTATTTATTTTGGTTAGAATTGGGCCTTGTGGTGGCAGCAAGGCCCAGTAACCAATAAGTTTTTTCTGTCTTAGTCTTTTTATTCTTCTTTCTTTGTATTTTTTGTTAACATTTTTGACTGTTGCATTAGGGATGGAGTTGCATGTTGGTAATGCCTGTGCTAATTACTGAGCCTGTGTCAAACAAAGCATTAACTTTCAAGTCATCTTCAATGAAGACATCAGAGTAGATACATTGGGCACTACCTTTTTGATAGAGGTCATATAAAAATTGTGGAGTGGCGCTTTGGAAGATGAAAGAATGGATAGAGGATGTTATGAGGCAGGTGTAGCAAAGGTCTTGATTAGACATTTTTCACAGTCCTTTGCATTAAGAGGAAAGGTCAGTGTCTTGCCAGAGCATCTTCTGATCACAGATCAGCATTAGACTGTGTCCCTGAGCTCTTTTCTCAGCAGGATCCAACATTACCATGATTGTTACCTCTTGCCCATCTTTTGGAGTACTCTGTTGGGACATCAGAACCTTCTAGTTCTAGGGGTCATCTTCACTGTCATTCAGCCTGAGCACTTGAGGATTATTCTCGAGGATATTCCAATAGAATATCCAACAAATATCACTTTAAAACTGGATCCTTGTTGAATGACAGAAACCTCCTCTTTGATTTTCCCCTCACAATCCCCCAAATAGAATCTCATATCTTCCTCAGAAAGACTTCCTTATGAACCCCAGGAGAGGGGTACAGATTGTTCCTCTGTGGGCTGGCGAGACAGGTATACCAAGAATTATATGAGTATACAATAAATTATATTTTAAATGTATGGGATTTATTTTTTTATTTGATAATACATTTTTAAATATATTGTGATGTGTATTACACAATATATTGCCACATATTATGCAATATATGTACCGATTCACTATATAAATATGACTAAACACGTTTCTCATATTATAGGTATGCCATTTATTACTGTTTTTACTATTGTCAAGTAATATAATGTACAAGCAATGTTTTACTTTTTATTGAAATACTGTAACGTGTTTTGCCAATGCACTTGTATTTCAGTAAGTAATATATTTAGTTATAAAATTATATTAATCAGAATTAATATTATTACAGATAAAGTACAAGAACATGGCCCAAACAGGTACTTTATTAGCATAACCACTTGTTTTGTGAAAATTACAATGTGACAAATCACAAGTCCACACTGCCTTCAAATAAACACAACAAGCATAAAAAAGACTATTGTTTTCAATTGCGCTTCATTTGGTATCAAAGTTTGTAGATCTTTCCATTATTGGTCTTTCGGACATCTCCTCTCTTTGTTCCTGGAAACTTTCTTTGCATGGCATCTAAAACAAACAAATAAAAAGCACAAAAGCTAGAGAACACACAAGTTCAGACATCAGTCATTTTATCATGGTTAAGTAAAACAGATACTACACCATGACCACATACCAGCTGCAATACCAATCTGCAAAAAGGTACTTCATATTACTGTTAAGCAATCAAAGCGAGTATATTTACTAGACAGCTTGTCAAGAAATTTTTTTTTTTTCGTATTTTTGTACAATATTTATTTCATGTTAGTGAGAGGCATGAACTAAATTGTTATTACAAGCTGTTAAATTGTATATTTAGTGAAACATATGGGTAACACAGACAAACATTATTTTATACTATGGTATTGTCCTGTAAGTTACTAAAAGTACCTGAGGGCGGGGCTTGATGGCAGGCAAAGCCCAAAGGGACGGCATGGGTCCCCCTTCCAATGGGCTCACCACCTGTAGGAGGGGCCAAGGGGTTCATGTGCAGTGTGAGTTGGGTGGCAGCCAAAAGCGGGGTCCTTGGCGGTCTGATCCTCGGCTGCAAATGCTAGCTCTAGGGACATGGAATGTTACCTCTCTGGTGGGGAAGGAGCCTGAGATGGTGCGCGAGGTTCACCTTGACGCATGGTCTGGGCTCTGGAACCAGTGTCCTCGAGAGGGGTTGGTCCATGTTGAGAGGCATCAAGTAGGTGTGGGCATACTTATTGCTCCCCAGCTTGGTGCCTGTACATTGGGGTTTACCCCAGTGGACAAAAAGGTAGCCTCCCTTCGCCTTAGGGTGGGAGGATGGGTGCCGACTGTTTGTGCTTATGTGCCGAACACCAGTTCAGAGTACACACCCAACTTTTTAGAGTCCTTGGAGAGTGTGCTGGAGAGCACTCCTTCTGGGGACTCTTGTTCTGCTGGGGGACTTCAATGCTCATGTGGGCAATGATAGTGATACTTGGAGGGGCGTGAATGTGAGGAACAGCCCCCCTGATCTGTTCCCGAGTGGTGTTCTGTTATTGGCCTTCTGTGCTCGCCATGGTTTGTCCATAACAAACACCATGTTCAAGCATAAAGGTGTCCATATGTGCACCTGGCAACAGGACACCTTAGGTTGCAGTTTGATGATCGACTTTGTGGTTGTTTCATCGGACTTGCGGCCACATGTGTTGGACACTCGGGTGAAGAGAGTGGCAGAGCTGTTAACTGATCACCACCTGGTGTTGAGTTGGCTCCGCTGGTGGGGGAAGAAACCGGTCAGACCTGGCAGGCCCAAACGTATTGTGAGGGTCTTCTGGGAACGGCTGGCAGAGTCCCCAGTTAGGAGTTTCAACTCACACCTCCGGCAGAACTTCAACCACACCTCGGGGAGGTGAGGGATATTGAGTCCGAATGGGCCATATTCCGCACCTCCATTGTCCAGGCAGCTGACCGGAGCTGTGGCCATAAGGTGGTTGGTGCCTGTCGTGGCAGTAATCCCCGTACCCGCTGGTGGACACCGGCGGTAAGGGACGCAGTCAAGCTGAAGGAGGAGTCCTATCAGGCCTCCCTCGGGAGGTGTTCCGGGCACATCCCACTGGGAAGAGACCACGAGGAAGACCTAGAGCATGCTCGAGAGACTATGTCTCTCGGCTGGCCTGGGAACACCTCGGGATCCCCTTGGAGGAGCTGGATAAAGTAACCGGGGAGAGGGAAGTCTGGGTTTCCTTGCTTAGGCTGTTGCCCCCATGACCTGACTCCGGTAGATAATGGATGGATGGGTTCCTCAAAGTACCCCATTCTATTAGTCAGTAACATTTAAAATGATCTGGCCTGCATTCTACTAGAGAACTTACCGATGATGGTCTCTATCTTTTCCCTATCAAGAGCTGTTCTGCGACTGCTTTCTTTATTCACTTTGCTCACACCACCAGTCAAATTGGAATTGATGAGGACATCTAGTGTGAAGAGGCTCATCAAAAGAACACAAGCAAAGCTTGAGCAAGAACTCCGGTCCGCATCCAGACACAAACAAAATTTATCCAGACCATAGCACAGCGATTTATGTGATGGTCCAGATTAAAATTTTATTTAATCTGTACCAAAGCCAGTTTTCAAGAATACTGACTGCATAGATTGAAAGATTCTGCAGTTTTTTCTTTGTTTGACTATGATGAAGCATAACCTCTTAAAAAAGTGTCGTATCTGCATCGCTCCAATCACAGCAACTTGCAACTTCAACATCACAGTCTCACTCAAAGCATTGCCATGGGCTTTAGCTACTATTCAGGTAAATATGTAGTAATTTCTCAACTTTTTTAATTTCTCAAATTTCTCAACAAGCTAAGAGAGGTAATTTTTACATACTGAAAGTGTGAAAATGGTGTGCTCAAAACTGGTCAACAGCAAGAAAAGAAAAGTTGACAGTGTAAAACAGCAGTATAAAAGTGAAAAATATGCATTCGAACTCCCTGAGGAGTTCAATGTGTTTCATTCGAGACTGTAGTCATTGTCAGGATTGAGTAGCACTTAACATTTAAAAACATGTAAATTTATATAATCGAGCCAGCAACTTTTCAGGCAACAGCCTGATTCGCTAACAATCAGGCCACCACTGCCCTGAGAATGTAGGGGGCTTTTCACAGATAAAGTCAAACAAGGAAACAAAGATAAATCAGCACTTAAAACACCCTTAAAATATTTTTTTAAGATAAACATAAGAAATAGTAACAAAAGGCTAACACAAAGAAAGTTAATAGATGCTATATTTTAAAATATAGTAATTTTATCATGACACTGTCTTGCCATTTGCCTGACAATTTCAACCTGGATACAAATCCTTCACCACAGAATCATTCTGGTCACTAAACGGTTACACCCAAATTTGCAGGAAGTGGTACATGGGTTCATTCACCTTCTACAAGGTTCTTTTTCAGAATTTCATTCTCATGCTCCAGAGTCTTCACATTTTGTTGAAGGAGGAAGATTTTTCTGGGGTAAGAGTCAGGGGAGTCCTCATACTCAACAATCAAAGTATAAAATAATAAAAGAGACAGAGCATGACCTGAAACAATACAAAAAAAATTCAACTGAATAAGAATGTATACTGTCCAATAATACACGATTGAAGCCTTTACAGTAGGCCTGTTGTCTTCCTCGCTTTCTGGATTCAACCTTTCTCACTTTATGTTTTACACATGCTTCTCATCTATGTGTAACAAATAAACATCTTTGAAACCGGTGTTTTCAGCGAATCATTTTTTTTTTACATGAGAATGTCAGATTTGGCATGAGATTTCTTTCTTGTGTCGGAGTGTGAGATTGAGGCTGAATGCATGACTGTCACGCCGGATGCATAATAGTTGGCAACCCTGCAATAGACACTCTGTATCCAGCTCATCTTGCCTAAAAAGGAGCTAGGCCAAATGAAAAATAAAATTGAATTGGTTTTAAATATTGATACATAATTAGACCACAAACAAAATAATTTTGTTAGTGTTGCAAACTCCATTTTGGAAAGCTCACTTTCTGTGCATTATAAAATGGCAGCACTCTTTAAAACTAGCATGTACATCACTTTTCACAACTGCAACTATCGTTTCCATTGTTAAATAAATGAGTAAATAACAATCTAATACGGTGTTAATCCATTGTCTTCACTTACCCAAACATGGCCATCCTTCCCAAGGCCTTTTCTTGCCAGCCTCCCGCCATTGTCAAGTATTTATTTTGGGCCTGGTCATCAAAATCAATAATCCAGGAGGTCGACACAAGTCGACACTTTGTCCTCCTTTGTCCAACACACTAAAGCGTATTTGACCATTTTGCCTTTTTGTTTAATTGTTTTTGTTCTTGTTACAGTGCTAGTACAGTTCACCAAGCTTAAAACCTGCTCCACTAATGTAATAAACGCCATGAATATTGCACATGAATAACCACGCTGCTGTAGGCAATCAGGTCACTACATTAAACGTGTGCATTCTAGGAGAAAACAAATAGGAAATTCACCCACATACCTCTAATTTTGGCAGACAAAAATGAAGGTAAAAAGGCAAGTGCTTTTATGTTTGTTTGTTTTTTTTAACCCTTTTGTGCAGAAGTGCCCTCTAGCAGGCCTGCGGGCGGTTTCGTTTTGAAATGTAACCTTTGCTAGTTAACTATTCCTCCAATTATCAACAGAGCCAAAACAACCAACTAGTTATTTTTACTAATATGTCAGATGTAATTTGGGTAACTCTAATGCAGTAGTTACCAAGAACGAGCTATATTGAGCTAGCTTAGCAGTTCGCTAATATTTACACCGGGAGAAGTCTCCTTTTAAAACGGTGATCTTTAAACATGCTTAAGATGCAAGTTACGCTCAAATAAACTCAAAATAATTACATTCAAATCCTCTGAATTATTGACTCCAGCTGCAGAGATGTGTCCACAAAGTTGTTTATTAGCTTGCTCACTTTATCATGGAGAAAACAGTGTTCATTAAACAGTAAAGCAACGAGATCTTCATGAACTTTCTCCGACCACCCAGTTCAAGTTTACACATAATGGATCAAAAGCTAAAAATGTCCTCTATAAAATCCATGTGTTATTTGCTGTGAACGAACTAGTTTTCATAAAA
Organism: Brachypetersius gabonensis; assembly: GCA_037577145.1. Lineage (NCBI taxonomy): Eukaryota > Metazoa > Chordata > Actinopteri > Characiformes > Alestidae > Brachypetersius > Brachypetersius gabonensis. Next base: position 9,970 of record JBBJLR010060498.1, read on the forward strand.
TTCGGTTCGTTTCACAAGTGGCCAGAGCACCCGTTTTCTTTACGTTCAAACGAGGTCTCAAATTTCACCTCCTAGCCAATCTCAGGCATCCCAGAAGTGACTGATAGCTTTCTAAACGAATAGTATGATCTCGAACAAAAACATAGGTGGATCATTTACCCTAATTGGTCTATAATAGCGTACCCAAGGGGTAATGCTTAATGACGAGTACCCACTGCGTACCTCTGACGCGCTTGTGCTTTACACTTAGGCCTGCACTGCAAAGGAGAGACAAGGGGCGTCACATTTTAAAAAGCGCTATCTGTCAGTTCTGCATCTTGTTTTTGGATTTTGACTGATTAACCGGGCTAACGGGGCTCTGGTAAGGACTATTTTATACATTGCCCCTAAAAGACTGAGTTTCAATAGGCAGTACAGAGGTTTATAGCATGTTTTGGAGAGGCAATGGGCCTCCTTATTGGTTCACTTGAAAGAATTGTAAATATTAGTCTGAAATTAAGTGAAATTTGTTTGTACAATGTCACACACAAATACCACACACACCCTGTTGTATGGTGAAATTTGGTTTTGTCTTTTGGAGACGCCTATGTGTACCTGTTATAAACTGCTGTGTAGCACCTCTGTAATTTTATGTATCTGCTTCAAATTTTGGATTGTGATTCCCAAGAACATGTAGAATCAGGAAATGCAGTGTATGACCTGCAATGTAACACCATCCATGGACTCACTGAAAACAAAAAAATATACATTTTTCTCTGTATATGATGTACTGAAATGTAGACTTAATGAAGGAAATAAAGGGCTGGGGGTGAATGAATGTCTTGGCCCATTTGTCTTCTTCAATTTAAGCCCTCAATGACCAATGTGCTGCATGGAAAACAATAGATAATGAATCTTAAATGATGCAAGTACAAATTGTTCCAAATGAAGCTGGATTTCCTATCTGCACAAAAGGGTTAAATATGTACTTTATAAGCAGAATCACTGTATTAAATAAATTAGTTTGTTTAATTTATATTATTAATACTGACTGATTACATTTGAGATGTTGACAGAAAAAGAGCTTGTCTCATCTGGGGAAAGCAATATCCCTGCAAGAACAAAGCAAAGGAATTGTGGCGGGGTGGTCAGGGAAGTAAATTGAAGAGGGTAGATATGGTTATACAACTATACTAGTTTATGTGGAAAACTGGCTAATAAAATATGTCACTAAACCAATTGATGGTAAAGTGATCAAGAAAGAAAGAATATCCGACTACGCCACCTGGGGAATTTCACTCCAGGAAATATTACTTTCACTAATCCAAAAGACACAGGTTCGTCTACTCCAAGAAGGAGCATGAGAAAAAAAAACCCACACTATTATAAATCACACTAAAAACAAAAATAAAATCAGGCCA
>JBBJLR010060529.1:0-11368 GCA_037577145.1 Brachypetersius gabonensis
GTGTGTGTGTGTGTGTGTGTGTGTGTGTGTGTGTGTGTGTGTGTGTGTGTGTGTGTGTGTATGTCTCCTGGTGGTCTAGTTGTTATGGATGCTCCCACTGAGAGGGACTCTGGGTTCCCTCCTGAGCTCCTGTGCTGCAGAGTGACGTTCTGGGACAAAACTCTGAGGAGACCCAGGTACGTCCTGACCCCTCTCACACACACCTGTGCTGAGACCTGATCACACACACACACACGCGCGCGCACACAGCCTGCTGATGGAAAAACACTCCTGACAGACAGGTTACAGGTTGGGCCACGAGCGTGAGGAGCATGGAAGACAGGAGGACTGTCGAGTGTTTAGCTCTGCCTGTTACACCTGTACCTCTGTTTACTATTTATGGAGGCTTGTAGGAGCCTCCATAAATACCTCTTGAAAAAAATACCTCTTGAAGGAGATTTTCATCCTTTTTGTATAGATTTTATGGTCCATATGTAAACACAAGTCAGTCAGAGACTGAAAAAACTTTACAACTACAATGCAAATTATTTTATTTACTATCCAAACCTGAGTCTTCTGACTTTTTTATGATGTATAATGTTTCATAATGTTAATCAGAGGTAAACTAGCAGTCAATTAGAGATAAAAGGTTTTCCTTGGAGACTGTTTTCCATTCAGTTCCCTTTATGTTACTCTCCAGTATGAATGGATTTTTACAAAAATATATTATTTTAAGCCACAGCCTCCTCAGGTTTTACGTGTGGGAGCTTTTAGAAGTATTAAACCCTTTGGGCTCAGCAAGTTTCTCTTGAAAAGAAGCATTTCAAGTTTTAGTTGCATTATAATGAATGCTCCAAAACTGATGGAGTTCCCCATTACTCTCCCTTATATTTTGTATTATGGAAGAAGCAAGACATTTAATAAAATGTTTTAGATAAAAAAAATGTTTTAGACATTTAATGCATTTTAAGGCATAACATTTTGTAACAACATGAAAAACAGAACAAAGTTCTTGTAAAAGGTTCAAACAGAGCGTAATAACTTCCTGGCAGTGCTGAGAATGTTAAGATATTGAGAATGTTAAGGTAAAGCTTTGGGGGGTTAAATGAGTGCATTATGCAATGCCAACACTCAATAAGCGTGAACGCATTTCTCCTGTCTGCCGCGCTCACATGTTAAGAGTGAACCCTTAATCTCTGTTTATGAAGCCGTTCCATCCATTCATCACTGTCACCGAGCCGTCAAGCAGGCGGTTCCAACCGCAGGATAAACTGAGGAGCCCTATCTCTCCTTTCAATCAGCCTTTCTGAGAGCTCGCTTTGTTGTGACCGAACTGGTTTAAATGTTTGAACTGCTGCTTACCCAAAGCATAGTCGTCCTCCACGGCTCTGAAGCGGGCAGAAAAGCCGGCCCCTGTCACACTGAAGTCAGACACAAACTGGACCACGGCAGTGCTGGAGTGGAGGAGCAGTGGAGGAGGGGGTGCACTGCCACAGAACCGGCCTGAGGGGAAATCGGCAACAGTAACAGATTATTATTATTAATAATAGTAACAATAAGAAGAAGAAGAAGAAGAAGTAGAAGAAGTAGAAGCATCCTGAGGATTCACATAAAGAAATTTCTCTTTCTTTCTTAGAAAGACAGTTTGTGTTGGTTAACTCCTAGCACACTATCATCATTCTTACCTAAAGGCATGTCTTCACCAGCGAACACACTGAGGTGGTCCCAGTAGCACAGAGCGTCATTCTCCAGGTCAAACTCCAGGAATTCCAGGAGGATCCTTTTGTCATCTGGAACCCTGATGGACCAGGAACACACCCTGCCCAGAACCAAATGATCAGTACGGCGTCTAAGGGAAATTTCTTCGTCATCAAAATTCTTAACAGTGACGGTAAATGGAGCCAGAAGTCTTGTTGGAGTCGAGAAGAGTTTGATGTGTCTAAAAGTTCCTCACATAAAGTTAAAAGATGAGATGGTTTACAATCCATTTGAGAAGCTAAAACATTATCTTACTTAAATTAAATTACATGCAGGAACAGCCTCAGACAACGTATATGCTATTTAAATGTGAATACTAATGACTAATATTACTAAAAAGCGACATTGTAACGCGATTGTAAATTGTTGTAGATTGTTTTCCATAATTTTCTTTATTAATGTTAAAACAAGGCAAAATGCAAATTGTGTTTTCATTTCTTTCACAGTAACAAGAATGTAACAAACTATATTTCCAATCAAGACAAAATGTTTTTTGACTTATGAGTATGAATGAGCCATCAGTTTAAGGTTCCTAAGTACGCCCTTATGTAGGAAGAAGTTTCTTAGAGCAGCAGTTGAGTAAGAGATAACGACTCACTCGTTATTGCTGTAGTTCAGGCCAGGGTGAGCTGGGGCTTGAATGAAGCCCTCAGAGCATGTTAGAACTCCATCTCCCACGCTGCACTGGGAATCTGCTGTTCCTGCAAACACAGTCAGAACCAAAACCACATCTTTATTCCAACAAACAGTATGGAGCCCAAATGGCCAAACTGGTCCAAAGGTAACACAGACTTCGCCTAGAGCTGGTGTTAGATTAGATTAGATTAGATTAGATTAGATTAGATTAGATTAGATTAGATTCAACTTTATTGTCATTACACATGTAATGTAGAAAACCTGTAGAAAACCTAATACCTACAAACAGTGCAAACACTGACATTTCCAACCATTCTCATGTTTTAGGGGAGAGGGGCCAAGTTGGAGGGGATTTTGACCAACAAGTTTTTGATGACTGGGGGTCTCACCAAATCCGTCCCCAAACCCCAACCCCTTGATATTTCCATGTGAGGACTGATTCTTACAAAAAGATCTGTCAGCCTAAGCAATATTTATATTTTAATGATATTTTATTACAAGTCGTCTTTGTTGGCTCATTTAGAACACAGTTGGGAATACCAGTCGGCGTTTTCAAATGGTCTGAAATGAATAAAAGAAGTCACAATGTTTTGACATCACAGTGAAGGATTTGCACTAATCTAGAGATGCACCAAACCTTTCCTGAGGAGCCACTTGAGGAACACAGAGACATCAGTAAACACGGCAGGTGAGCCTCGCACTGTTGGAGGTTTCATCCTGTTGTTGGTCCAACTGCGGCCGCACCCTTTACCCCAAGAAGTGACTCCGACCACCACCCACTGTCCATCTGCCCTGGGGCAAAGCAGAGGACCACCTGAGTCCCCCTAAAGCACAAATACATACGGTGGAGAGATCAGCTTCCAACTTCAGTGCTTCTAACTACCTCTCAATAAACCATCCAGTTTGAGCTGAATGGGTATCAGTTTGAACAACAGTGACACCTTTCTGTTGTTTAACACACCCGGTTTAAGCTCATTATCATGAGCATACTGAAGACCAGCAGAGCATGACTGGCCTCACTCACTCACTCTGGGTGTGTGGGGCAGGTGGGGTAGCCCTCCCCCTCATGCTCAGCATGGTGCAACCTAACATGGGAATCTATTAGCTGATATAAGAGAAGTGTCAGTTAACGTTCTCCTCCAAGCGTGTTGAGCTGTCCACTGACTTTGAAATAGTCTCCTATTGGTAGCATAATGTAATGGGAGACACAGATGAGCCCAACCACAACAAAACAGTAAAACTTTCACACAAATTTCTCATCTTATTCCACTGAGCTACAAATCAATTGACAAACAGTTGAACCAAGCTGTCAGAAAGGGTGTGCACCATGGGACTCTGGGTAAGTTAACAGAGATGGGTTTTCTACCTGACAGGCATCTTTCCCGCCTTGCTCTGGTCCAGCACACAGCACCGTGAAACGGTCCTGACCAAGCTTGAGTGTCTGCAGAACATGCTTGCACAAAGCTGGATCCACCAGGTCCAACTGTACCTCATGAAGAACCAGAGCCAAAGGACCCCCTGAAAACAGATAGAACCACCAAACTAACATTTTTCAGAAATGTGGCCCTATTTACTTGTTTCAGTCAAATCATTGAGTGTCTTCAGCTTTGTACTGGAGCTATGTGGCTAATGTTGCTAAAAGGCAATGTAAACCCATATCCCTCCAATTAGCATTCAATGAGCTCCATGCATAAATCATCACATGCTGGCCTCAAATAGTGTTGAGTTGTTGAGTAATCACCAAAACACTCTTCTTATGTGGTTTCTGATATTGTTATCTGAAATTGAAAATAAAGTTTCGGGGTCAAGCTGGTTAACGTTTCTATCTATGCAGCGTCCTTTTGTTTGTGTTTAAAGGAAAGTCTACTAGTCAGAAGGGTCTTCATTGATGACCTGTAAGCTTGAAAACAAAATGTTTCAATTATAATAATTTTCTAAGAATTTACATAAATGCTGTTGGTCCTAATTGTTCATGTTAAGTCAAGCCTGTTTTCCAGTTTACCTTCAACTACACTGAGTTGTTCAGTAATCTAATTAGTCTTGGTTATGTGGTTTCTGATACTGTATGTCACAATGGACAAATTTAAGCTTATAGATGGCTGCTGCTGTTTTTAGCTATGTTTTTGTACATGTCATTGTGTCAGGAACCACCTGAGCTACATTTGGGGTGGTAGGAGGGTCACTGAGATGTTCAGTACTTTGAAATAGACTTGTTTAAATGGTTTCTGAGACTGAATGACACGCTGGGCAAATGTAGGTATATATTACATTACATGATATCCATTTGACTGACTCTTCTACCTAAAATGACTTACAACTTGAGGAAACAGTCAAGTATAGATGTTTTATGCTGTTGTTTCTTTACATGTTGTGCAGGAACCACATGTGCTACATTTTGGGTTGTCGGTGTCTATTGAACTATTCTGAAAATCAGGTATACTATTCCTTTAAGATCTGAAATGCAGCCAATCTATTCCTTTAAGTTTTTAAATCAGCTGAACTATTCCTTTAAGTTCTTAAAAACCGCTGAATTATTCCTTTAAGTTCTTAAATCAGCTGAACTATTCCTTTAAGATGTGAACCAGGTATTAAGCTAAGCAATTCCAGTTATTATCCAGCTTACTCTCTTTTGTCCGGCCCCATCCAGCAACAACACACGTGGTCTCTGGAGGGAAGATCTCCCCGGGAAGAGGCAGACATATCGGCCGAACAACATCACCTGCCAGAAAAAAACACACTAATCGGCACATGACCCGACTTCCAGAGCTGTGACTGGGAGACAGATCAGACAGGTTAACTCACTGCTGAGCAAATGTTTAATCCCTGTTTGTTCATAAGATTCATCCACTGATAAAAGCCTTTCCCTCCAGTGATAGTCCAATGAGTTTAATCAGTGCAATACTCTGCAATTCAGCTCCAGTGAAGTCAGATGTGAGTTATTTTAAATGACGGTGTGTGTTGTGAAACTTGCTGAACTGGATGGTTCCCTGCAGCTCTAGCAGAGCGATGTCGTAGCTCATGGGAAGTGTGTGTTGATACTGCTCATGGAGCTTCAAACCCTTCACCCGAAACCTCTGCTCCCCTTTGTCCACCCTCCTCTGGTCATGCACTCCCAGCACGGCCTCCACGCCTCGAAGGAACTGCCTGCAAGACAAGCAGCAGGTTAGGGGGAAATATTAACATCACAATAACAACACGTTTATAAGTGGTTGGTAAATTCGGACAGATATAAGACTACAAATTTTCAACATTTCTGCATAGTTCAATCACCCAGATGCAATCTAAATTGTATTGATGCAGCCCTGTAAATATTTTTTTTTTTACAGTGGTAGTGACTAGAACCAGGGGATAGAACCAAATATAGCCATTTTTGTTTAAATCTAAACCCACCAGTGAATCTAAGATTATGTGTAATGTTGATAAAGGTAAAACAAGAGTAATTTGACATTTAAAGAGTTTTGAGGACAATTTTGCTTTACAAACTTTGAATGGACTGAAAAGAATACAAAACTTCCTCAATACAGTTACATCGTTATCGTTTTTGTTCTTTAGTAATGCAATGGTTTCATATAAAACCACAAACATGCCAAGAGAATGTAATGTAATCGTAATCATTCAAAACCATTCATGACCACAAATTTGTTAAATTCTTCTAAAATAAAGAGATTCACATCAATGTGTTCACGTTTTAACCAAAATTATTACAGACATTTGAGGACATCGGAAACAAGTGGAAATTTTCTGTAAAAAAAAAAAAGACTGACACCTTAAACTGCAGATGTATTATTTAGAAACTGCTATGAACCATAGATGTATCTACCAATATATTATCATATTATTGGTATTACGATCATTGCTAGTAGTTAGTAGCATGAACTTGGTCTTCAAGAGATAAGCAATGGTTCTATATAGTCATGAACACTCAAAGAACCATTTCAATCCATTAGTGGCTCTTTGCCTGGTCAAATTATTCTTCCTGCTTTAAAGAACATTTTCAATTTAAACACCAAAAAGGGGTGCACTACTGACCCTCACTCCTGAGTGTATATTAATGTTGTTGTTGTTGTGCCAAGAAATGTTCTTTTGCCTGCTTGAATGGTTCTTCTCTGCTTGAAAGAACATTTTTTAAAAAGTGGTTTTAAATGTAGCTCCAAAAAAGGGGTGCGCTATTGTCAAAGAACATTTCTTGGCACGATCCTTTCTACTGAATGTGTGTTTGTTGTTGTTGTTGTTGTTGTTGTTGTTGTTGTTGTTTCACAGTGGAAAGATAAAATGAAAGTGCCTACTCTGAGGAATCCGAGAAGCAGTGAGCGGCAGTCAGAAGCCAGCGGTCAGCAAGGACAGACGCTCCACAGAAATGAGACCCCCTGAACCTCAGAGACACCTGAGAAAACCAACATCTGAGATTTTTCACCTGATTATTCATGACAAAATGTTTTTATCAAGTATTAGAACTCTGGTCTACTGCATCTGCTGCAAAACCCAAACATGTACTTGCCAGCCATGGATGAGACCCATTAGACGCCTCTGACCCTCCAACAACCCGCAGGGAACGCTCAACCGTCCTCATCCCTGGAGCACCACACTTTGTTCCTGAAGGACCAATACAGATTTAATCGTCTCATTAACTTCAGTTTGCATGAAATGTTTCAGAATTACTCACACATAAACTTTTTTCGCATTAATTTGTGATACATTTTGTATAATATAATACTGATGATTATTTTTTCCCCTTACTTTGGCTGTAATGTAAAGTAGCTCCTTATGAACACATCACAGCACTTGGCGTGAACAATGTGAAATTATTTTTCTGAATTTAATCCAGCGATGAAGCCCGGGGAACAGTGTATAGAGACAGTACTTTGCTCAAACGAAGCTCAGTGGTGCCACTAACAGTCCTGGAATTCAAACCCACAACCTCCTGATTACAGGGGGTGTGGCCTTAGCCGCAAGGCCACCAGTTTCCCCATTTTAAAGCTAAGCATCAGACAATGTAAAATGACAATAAAAGCTATTTCCTTCCATTTATTTGGCTCATACTAAACCATGGCCTGCTTCCAGTAACTAGCAGCAGAAATATTAACGCAGTCAGGGTAGTTTGTTCTTACCGTTGAGAAGAGCAGTGATGTCTGCATGTGATCGGAACATCAGGCAGAGGAAAACAGCGACCGTCAGGAGAGAGGAGGTGGCCATTCTTTGGTCTTACTGAGCTGTAGCTTCAACCTGGAGCATTTATATAGGAGTTTTGGGGGGCGGGGGTGTCCCAGTGGTAAACAAGGGATGACTGAGTCACTGATTAACAACATTAAGGGGGGCATATTCTACATTTGTTGCATTTTTAATATTATTTTGTTTCTTATAATGTTACTTATTTACATGTTATTTTTTGCTTTTGAATTAGTGTATTGTGTGAAGTATGTTTATTATTTTTTATATGTATGTACTACATTTGAATTAAGTCATTCACTTTGAATTCTCATTTATAATCACTTAGAACTGAATATGCTGTTTTGTGTCTTTATGTCCAAAATATGCAAATGACCTGTGTTCTGACTGGCTACCCCGTACCTGTGCCATGTCCAAAATTCAGTTCAGGCTAAATTATGGAAGAAACACAAAATACTCATGGGTATAAACTTTTGGAAGTCCCAACTTTTGGAAAGCTGCAGTGATGCGTTTGCTCCCTGACAGCCATGAACAGCACATTGTTTAATCATTTTCCCACACATTAAAAACCTCTGCAATAGACTGTCTGCAGGAACAACACTCTACATCACTTCAGCGGTGGTGGGCGGGGCTACACTGCAGCAGGCTGAATGAATTAAAAATGAACCGTTGAGTTACCATATGTGGGATGGGAGTATTTTGTTCTGAAAGAGTGTTTGCATACAGCACCAGACTCTCTTGTTATCGTTTTGATTGCTTGCTGTTGGAACATTTTAAACATAGGACTAAGAAGGACTTAAAGTTCTCAGTCCAAAACACTCTTCTTTCAGTTAATTTTGGGCTGAAAGAGTTAATCCAGCACTGTGAGGTTTATAGTGCGCTGGTCATTCAACCAACAGGAAGCTGTCTCTGCTCATTAAAAGCCTGACAAAACCCATGTGGCTGGGAAGACCGACGGGGAAAAGCCTCGGGCCTAAACACGGCAGGAGAGATGCTCATGAAGGTCAGAGATGTAACATCATCCACTTCGGATCTATGTGCTGTAAACAGGCTACTTTTCACTTGACCAATAAAAGCGAGGCTAAATGGGCAGAAAAAAATTACATTTTTTATTACAGTTTGATTCAACCAAGAGAAGAAAGCCTCGTTTCCAGCCAGCGTCTGTGACCTTTATATCAAACGGTTTAATTCCATTCAGTGCTTTGTAATCGCCCAGAAAGACCCCAAGTGAGCAAATCGAGTAGACAGTGGGAAGAGAAGACTCCCTGAGAGACCAAGAGTCTGGCAATAAGCCCCAAGAGGCCGTGTATTACAGTCATTTTACCACAGTTAAAGTCAGTTCTTTCTTAAATCAGTTCTTTCATAATTCACTCTGTGGTGTAACGTAATCATTATGGGGAAACATTCCAACCTGTAATTCCTCACAATGGTGTGAACGAGATTTTTGGGCACTGATAAAATAATGGCAAATCCGAAAGGTAAGTTCTCTTTGGAGGCGATTTAACTTTACAACACTTTATACTTGCAGACATCGCACCACAACAGTTCATGTGATTTCTTTATAATATTGCTTTTCACATCAAACAATCCTGAGACACCTTTATTGCGTCTTCAATTTTTATTGCGGCTTCAACAATACTTGGCATTTCAGTTCATAAAACATACTATTAATACACAAAACACTTGACATGCGCAGTTATATGGGTATAAAACATGCTGTTAAAATGGATGGTGTTTGTGTACGTTGATGACATTTATCACTTTCCCCCAAAGCGACTTCCATTCCCTAACTACAGGGGGCAGTCTCCCTGCAGCAACTTGGGATTAAGGGTCTTGATCAGGGACCCAGTGGTGCTAAAGGTAGGAGTCGATCCCATGATCTCATGGTCCTACCCAGGCAAGTATCCTACCCACTAGGCCACCACCATCCGTGTATGTATGTATGTATGTATGTATGTATATATATATAAATATGTGTCTCAGCCAATCAGATTTGTATAATCTATAATCTTTATATAGAGGCTAATATTATTCAGCTGTGTAGTTTTTGTTTTGTAGTATTCAGTTTGTATTTGTAATGTTACGGTGTGCACAAAAAAATTTGCAGTCTGTATAAGAGATCCCTCTACACACATCCCGTGAACCGTTTGCACTAAAACAAATGCAGAAATGCCAGGGTACCTACCACTTACCCACTGAAGTGTGTTGCGAAGACAAGCCCCCAGTTCCAGCCGGGCTGTGCTGGTCAAGCATTTATTCTCCTACTGACTCTCAAATAAAATGTAGATTTCTCTTTAGCTACAGAGTGGTTTCTTTGAGGTTCTCCAAGTACAAGAATGTTGCTGTTGTGACCTTCGGCTGTAGCAGTCATCTGCCCCGCAGCCTTTCTGTACAAGCTGTTCCATATATTCATACAGTTCTGAAAGAACACGTGAAAGAACACAAAGAAAAACGCACCACAAAAAACGCGTTCTGTAGTTTGTGCTGGTTTGTCGGTCGGCCTATGGTTTTAGCAATAAAGGACAGTTACTCTGAAACAAGAGAATATAAGCTAAAGGTGTATTTGTGCTTGTTTATCCCAGGTTGAAACCTTCAGAATGTGAGCGGCAGGGATCCATACCAGAAGCGTGAGAAATGCTAAATTGTTGTCATACAGAAAAACAGCTCCTTAAATGGAAGTTCCTCCACTTTATGTTGATGCTCGAGGTGTCAGACGTCATGCTGAGCTTTGTTTAATGTTCCTGTGTCACGCAGAATCAAAGTTACTATAATAATACTAATAACCACTACTGGGGTTTACCAGGTGAACTTTCAGGACAGTCTCAGCCCACTAGTAGGTGGGGAAAACTCGCAGAGAGCGGCCGAGCAGCGGCACGCTGAGAGAAAGAGCAGCAAGCGACAAGCATTTAGGGGAACAAACACCGGTTCTAGACTGTTTTACACCATTTATATTTACTGAAATCAGAGTTTACTAAGACACTCTGAGTTCTGAGTGTACACACCGGTTCTAGACTGTTTTACACTGTTCATATTTACTGAAATCAGAGTTTTATTTACTGATTTACTGATATTATCTGTGTTTTAAGGGTTAACTGCAAGTACATGACAAACAGATGAGTTGCTGTCTATAACTGTTCACCTGTATAATCAGCCTATAGTTAAAGTTGACTAAATAAAGTGGCCACAGAGGTAAGTGGAAATGTGAGGTAGGTGTTTCCAATAAAGTGGAGGGTTGCTTCACCCATTTTCATTAGGTCTGCTGTCCCTGACACCAGAACTCCTCCAGAACCTCAGAGATAAAAGTGAGGAGTGCTGTAAGGAGGCTGTGGAGCCGTTTCGGGCCGAGTTTCCTGCTGTAACTCCACAGTTCCCTGTGAGGGAGGATTATACAGGCAGAGAGACTGGGGCTGTAAACAGTGGGAGTTTGGCCCTTCACAAAGGCCAACATCAACACAGGACAATGCAAGGCTGCCCACAGTCAACACCTCGCCGGACCCGGACAGCATGACTCACAACAACAACACGTCCAAACTGATGTCAGAGATTCAACTGTCGCACAGCAAGCTGAAAGAAAATGAAAGAAAATAAATGACGACTTCCAGACAACACAGCAGGTCATCGAGACAGAGAATACATGACAGTGAGAGAGAAGGAGAGAAAAGGAGAGGAGAGAAAGAAACACAGAAAGAGAGAGAATAGGAAAAAAGAGGTGAGAGAAAGACAAATGGAATAGGAGAAACGCAAACTGGATAAGAGTGTGTGTGTGTGTGTGTGTGTGTGTGTGTGTGTGTGTGTGTGTGTGTGTGTGTGTGAGAGAGAGAGAGAGAGA
>JBBJLR010060557.1:0-11367 GCA_037577145.1 Brachypetersius gabonensis
ATGCTGATAGACTCATACCCAAAAAGACTGAGTGCTGTAATAAAATCAAAAGGTGCTTCAACAAAGTATTAGTTTAAAGGTGTGCACACTTATGCAACCACATTTTTTTTGTATTTTTTGTTTTCTTCCCTCTACCTTGAAGATTTCTGTTTGTTTTTCAATTGAGTTGTACAGTTCATAGGCCTTTTTAGGCATTTTTTTAACCACATCATAACAATGTGTTTTTTCACAATCCATTCACGAATGTCGGGGGTTTATTGTCTAACATTTCTATATGTAATCCCCCATTATAGCAATATTAATAGGTTACAAAAAGGACAGGAAAAAAAGGAAATGTAATCACTACAACATTTCAGTGTTTTCAACATTTTGTGGTTCACATAAAAGAGTCATCTTCATCTTCAGAGTTACATTGCTGGTCCGGTTTGAAATTTTCATTGCTGATAGCAACCCCTAACTTCATCAATACTTTTTTTTAGATTTAGAAAAGCGGTAGGAGTGTCAGGAGTATTCGTACCTGGCGGCAGGAGGATTTTGGTCACTCCCTGTATTTTGACCTCCCTCGTGCTCAACAGCAGTGATCAGGTCCTCATAAGATGGCAGCTGGGAAGTGCTTTGGCGGAGGTTACTTTGGCGAACTGGATACTGACCACTGGTCACAGCCTCTTCATAGCTGGGGACGTCATAGCTGGGAGCCGGCTCCTGACTGTTAAAGAAAAAGGCTTTTAATTCAGAGTGTAAGAAGTAGTAAAACCCTAAACTCTGCAGAACTATGACCTGGCAAAGACACAACTGACCTGTGTTAGTTATAATTGTGTTTTCTTGTAACACAACAGTGTGATACATTGCAGTTTAAATGGCTATTCATTACAATACAGTAATGAACTAAAAGAGCCCAAATCCTAAATTTTTCTTGTATTTTTTGCCATTTCATTTCAATGATCAATAAGCTTATGAACAACAAATGCTACATAAACAAAACCTTAAATTGACAACCATTATTTTCAGAATTTTCTGCAGCATTATAAATAGCTGATTGATCTTTGTACTTTTAGTTGACTTCTAGTAAAAACACTTTTTAATATAAATTATATATTTATTTACATACTTCAGATATTTTTACAAATAGCTGATACGAATCTATACAAGATTAATTATTACACACAGAAATTACACAAAAACAAAACAGATTTTCATTAGTAATTTAATCTGTAATCTTTTATCCAGAAGTCAAACTGTAGTGTACAAACACCGAAAACCACTCATGGAAAGAAAAAAAAAAAGGATCTTTTTCAAGAGTAAAGCTTATAGTACTCCACAATCATGTGTCATCTGATATGTGAAGTGAAAAACAATCTCTTTTTACAGCGGAGATACCGGTCAATATATGGGCATATATTAAAGTAAAGTGAAGTGGCCCCTTACAGTGGTGTGTGGACACAGCCCATACTGTGAACAACGTGAAATTCTCTCTCTGTATTTAACTCATTCACCAAGTGAAGCAGGGGGCTACCACCGATGAAGGGCACCAGAGGATCGGTGTGGGGGGACGTCGCTTTGCTCAAGGGTACCTCAGTGATGTCACTAGCAGTCCAGGGATTTGAACCCACAAACTTCTGATCAAAGGATAGCCTTTTTTTTCTCAACATTCTCTGACCCAGTCACCTAGCTGTTTGAGATGTTGTGCGGTGGTTGGTACCGACCAAAAGTAGTCCAAGGAAGGCAAAAGGTTACCCTTGCCCACTGCTCAATGAACCTATGACATATTAGTACCAGAACTGGACCATGGAGCAATGGAAGGTGTCTCATCAAATGAATCATGATTTCCTTTACATCACATGGACAGCCTGGGGAAGAAATGGCACCAGAATGCATTATGGGAGGAATGCCAGCCAGAAGAGGATGTGTGATGCTCCGGGCAATTTCTATTGGGAAACCTTGAGTACTGGCATTCATTCAGAGGTTACAATGACATGCATCACTTACTTAAACATCATTGCAAACCAAGTACATGGTAATTGTACTCACTAAAGGCAGGGGCATTTTTCAGTAGAATAATGTGCCCTGACAGTGCAAAAATAGTTCAGGAATATTTGAGGAAAATGAATCCAAATACCACAGATCTCAATTTCATCAAGCATTAGAGGTCGCCATAGAGGTCCCACCTTGCAACTGACAGAACTTAAAGGATCCACTGCTAACTAGCAGGACTTAACGGACCTAAAGACTAACCATGTGCTGGCCAAACTTTCCAGAGGGATCAGTGAACTTTAAACCTCCATGAACCATTTATTGTCACAGGAAATGTCAACCATGCATATCTCAAGTCCCCCGCACTCAGCTACTCAGGCCACACCTTTGTTACTAATTCCAGTGTACAGACTGCTTGTCAAATGTGCCCAGCCTAATCAAAGGCAGATGCAGACCTGGACCCCAGAAGCCATATCTGATCTTCAGGACAGTTTTGAGCACACTGACTGGGACATGTTTAGGGAGGCTGCAGCCTACAGTGGCTCCAAGACCATCTCCACGTTCCTGCTGAGAACCCTAGACACTGCCTGCAGGATTTGCAGACCAGCTGGGAGATGTTCTCACAGTCTCTCTCAGCACCACCATAGTTCCAACATGCTTCAAATCCACCACCATCATCCCAGTGCCAAAAAAGCCATCAGTGTCCCCTCTCAATGACAATCATCCCAGGTGTGCTTACAACAATCATGTGCTTCGAAAGGTTCATCATGAGGCATATATCACAACCCTTCAGCTGGCCCTCACCCACCTGGACAAAAAGGACACAGGAGAATGCTGTTCAAAGCATTCGACGCCATCATTCTCCAGCATCTGAAGGTTGAGGTTGCTGGGACTTAACACCTCCCACTGCAACTTGATCCTAGACTTACTGACTCGGGGAGAACTCAGGGACATCAATGGGTCTTCAGTGGGGACTGTCCAGAACACAAAGTTCCTTGGTGTTCGTATCACTGAGAAACTCACCTTAACTCCAGCTCCATTGCCATTAAGGGCCAGCAACCTCTCTACTTCCTGTATTGACCCAGGACAGCAAATCCTCACCCAATCCAGACCACATTCTACAAAAGGGACTACAGAGACCAATTTCTTTTTCTGCTTTATGGCCTAGTATGGGAATTCTAAAGATTGCAGAACCCAACAGGATAGTAAGAACAGCTGATATGATCATTGTGGTCTTTCTCCCCTCTGTTACCGATATTTACCGAAGTTGTACCGTAAAGCCACCAGCATTGTAGAGGACTCCACACACTTCTCTCACACACCCTTCTCCCTCCTCCCATCTGGCAAAAAAGTTCAATAGCATATGGGCCACCACTGTCCGAACTGAAAGTAGTTTCTTCCCTCAGGCCACCAGACTCCTTAATCAGAACTGAATCAAAACTGTAACCCCCACACCTGAACTACTTCCATCTCCTAACACAATGCAAGTACACCTGCAACAAACAACTTACACCCCAACTGCAACTGTCAATAACCCTTTATTATATACTGCACAAAATTATTTGCACAATTTTGTTGCCTGTGCTATATGGGGAACACTGTTTAATTTTACTCTGTAGCGTGTATATATCTGAAATGACAAACCTACATGATTTGACTTGAGCGAATAGGAAGAGTTACAGGCTAAGAGTGAACTGCATCAATGCATTGGTATTCGTGACATCATAAAAGCTATGATACCCTGTCGGGGGTTGGCACCCCACCCAGGGTGAGTCCCTGCCTCTCGCCCATAGACCTCAGGATAGGCTCTGCAACCCTATTGAAGATTAAGCGGTTACAGAATGAATGAATAAAAACTATGGAACATTTAAACAGGGCAGTTTGGGCTGTTCAGTTTCCATACATAGACTGTATATTAAACAAAGAATATTTTTATTTCCCGACTATTGACCAATGTTACATATTACTTTAAGGAGTCGTCGCTGATAATACAATCAGATGTAATAAGGGTTAGTAGGTACTCACTTCTCTCCTGGATCTCCTTGCAATTGGTCGGTATATTGTGTAGTAGCCGCTGTATTTCCCCTGTCCTCTCTCCTCCTCCTCTTGTTTCTCACGCCAAGACAGACAGCCAGGAGCAATATGGCCAGCCCACCCCCAACCAGCACGAAAGCCACTGATGAAGTTTTCAGCTTTGTTTCCTCACTGGTCACATTACTCGAGTTTGTGACTGATCCGTTTTGATGCCTGTCTAAAGGAACCATACTCCAGAGGATCATTACGACTCCAAGGGCCACCAGTCCCACTCCCAGTGCGCAGAAGGCATACTGGGAACCCGAGCGGTTTTGTCGACTGCTGGAGGGATGAGAACGGCGACGTCCCGAACACAATGTCTGCCCACTAGAACACATCACTCACACTCCCCTCAGGAGAGGGAAATCAAGCCACACCTGAGGGAACACAAAAAGAGAGCAATGCAGAAGAAAAGCAAAAATAAAAGGCAAATGTAGGGGGGAAAAAGACCAAAAAAAAAAAAAAAAAGTGGGAATGCAGAACATCCTGGAAGTGACACGGCTTGTCTGGGAATATGGCCAAAAAACTTGAATGAAAGGGTCATCTGTGCCTCTTCCTTGCAGAGAAAACTGTTCCTTTGGTATAGTGTCATACCAGTACAGAGATGGACTCGGATAAGAGATTTTTCAGGAAAAAATAATAATTAAATAAAAACAAATATAAACTTCCATATTGTTCAGTGTGCTTCTCTCTCTCTCTCAACAACAGACAACTACACTACAGAGAAGACAGAAGTAGTGCAGTAAAGAAAGGGCTTTAAAAATGGTAAGGGTATCAACAATGAGGCAGAAAACCTTTTTCAGACAGCACTACCGCAACTTCACAAAATATGTGGAGTGAAGCGCAGGAATCTTTGACTAATACCTGTAGCTTATTTTCATATGTGGTCAAGTCAGACATCTGAAACATACCAGAGCAATGCTGTACATTATAGTGATGAGATTTTGCTAAACGGATGCTTGCAAATGACATTTATAACAGGGGAGCACATGACAAAATCTCCCTGATACTCAAGGATACCTTCGCATATCGAGAAGAGGACAAAAAGGTGTGAATCAGAAATATTCTGCACTCTGCCATTAAATAGACTGGATAGTCCATCCAAACTCACATGCCATCCTGACATTGAGATTCAGACACCTCCTTCCAAGCATTCAGTCAGTGATTCCCAACCTGGGGTCCAGGGCCCCCTTAGTGGGGCGCGAGAGATCAAAGGGGATGCACACAATTTTGTCTGCACTGTGGTTACAAAACCACACGAAAACAATCACAATCGCCACAATCTGTGCTTCTGTTCCTTCTTATTCTTGTATAGCCAGCCTCCTCCAACCTAGTCTAGGGAGACATTTGCCCAAAAAGTTTCTTTAACCCTACCACACAATCACTCTTAGAAACAGAAAGATGTAAAACTGTGACCCATGTTGAACAAAGTAATCATGACATCAAGACTGATCAGTATAAAAAAAGGGTCATCTAACCTCATAAGGCCATTTCACCTACCTCTAAGCTGCCCTTACTCCTGAATTTTATTTCCCTCCATCATTCAGTGTATGAAATAACTTGGTCGTACAAACTGTTATGGCACTGTTCAAACAGATGCGAAAGCCAGAGATCTTGGAGTGCAAGTCCTGCGGCTCACAAATGTTGACTTTCTACCACCCGCTCTACAGCATTGCATTCTGGGGTCTAGGCCATATTTGCAGTTGCCATGACAATTCCACTTCCCACACTCTGATCTTTTAGCTGGTGTGTGCTGAACAGAGATAGAACTGTTGATGGGGCACCCTCTCAGGTAAAGCCACTTCACATGCAGCCTACACACAGAAACAAGGACTACTTTTTGTTTAGAGCAAGAGCTTGCACTTCAAAGCATGCTAAAGGCTTCCAGTCACAGTCTTGTTTTTTCTTTATTTTATATACCTGACCCAGCCCACAAGGTACCTGATTTGGTTCTTCGAGCTGTTGTTGATTAGTATAGCTGGATTGAGTTGTCTAGGATTAGTGTGCGTTCGTGCATTGGTTTAAAAGGCAAAATGCATCGACCGTCGAAATGCTGATCACAACTCCTTCAATTGGTTGAAGAAATGGCAAAAGAGCCAGCTCAATTTTTTTCTTAAGCGGAGCAAGAGCTTTTATTAGAGGGCTATGGAGAATTTCAAACTTTAACAAAGACACCGGGAAACACAGCAAATGCTGCAAAAGCCAGGAGAGAGGGCTGGCAACAAGTAGCGAGGAAATTACATTCGTGAGTGCTGCCCATGTTACATGTTCCTTGATATGTCTTTTTATATATATATATATATCCTGTCTATCATGCAAAACACAAGGAATTTGAAAATGAACTCCACTTATATAACTGCAATCGGGGGATAGAATGTGACATATTAGACACACACGGCGATTAACACACGAATGATGACCACAACACACACACACACACACACACACACACGTGTACATATACTGTATGAATGTTTAAATACATCCATCCATATATATCTGCAAGATACTTTTCTTTTCCCACGTGAGTCAGTCCGCGTCAGTCGTGCTCTTTAACCAATCAGATGTGACCTCGCCATTTCAACCAATCATAATCCACCAGGAGCATAGCCTAAATCCTGTTTACATTAAAAAAACCTGCTCCCAAGCAGGTTTAAGCTTACGGACCTGTTGCTATGACAGCAAGTTCGAGATACACATTGAAGAATGAAACAATCCAAGATCAGGACAAATCCACAACAATCAAATCCAGCTGAGTTAGCGACTTACAAAGAACAGGCCCCTGGTAATTAGTTATGGAGGTCAATTAGGTGGGCTGGATGGGACAATAAATTAAAAAAAAAAACCCAAAAAAAAGCACATCATGAGATGAGCAAAACTGGGACTTTAAGCTCCCACATCAAATTCAGTGACTTTCCAGGAGGCCCAGTTTCCTCAAGGACCAAACATGAGCACTTTAAAATGGATAAACGTTCAATCCTGTCAGAACATTGATCGTTTAGCTTGTTAGCTTTCTTGCTTGCCACTGTTTACTCTGCGTCATTAAACGTCATTTATTCTTGCACACACATGATCACACACTTTCCTAGGGAACCACTGTGAACCATTTAACAGATACTTCAACTTAAAACCCAATTCTGATTACTACTAGATTAGACTGCTGCCCATTAGCAGCCTCCCAGGATGAAACATGAGTGAACATGAGTCCTCAATGTGGTGTTGTAGCTCTGTTTTAATGTTTTAAAGCTTGTTCACAGAAGGGACTGTAAACCATGATCAGAGCATGATGAAATATCAGAGGTTTGTGAAAGAAGAACTGCTCTGTGTCTCAAATATCTGAGGAAACTGCGTCATTCTGGTTCAGCTTAAATGGAGACAAAACAAAAAAATTGTCTTTGGCACAATTCCAAATATGTATTATAAATTAAAGTGGCCCCTTACAATCATGTGTGAACACACCACAGCATAGCATACAATGTGAACCGTGTGAAATTCTCTCTGCATTTAACCCATTAACCAAGTGAAACAGTGGGCTGCTGGCAACGGCGGGCATCTGGGGAGCAGTGTGTGATACATGGTTCCAAACAAAATACATCTCACCTGCCTCTCACAAGGCAGGTTTAGGCAAGATTTCTGACCACGTTTCAGCTTCACAATATCAAACAGCACCTGAATAACTTCCTCTGTTAAGCCAGGTTTAGGCAGCAAAGCTATGATTAATTCTCAGATGGAGGCCGATGTGTCAGTCAATCATACGAAACATGAAGATGGGTTGTCACTTTATTAATAATGGCTTTGTTCTTAATATTGATGCCCTATGATTTGCTTCTTAGGCTGAAGAGTAGTATTTCGTCTTTAACAAATTAGAATACATACACACAAAAAAAAAATACAGCAAGAGTGCAGGAGTATGTCAGCATAAACAACTTCCTCTCCCAGAGGAAGCCCAATATTTACAGCAACCAGCCAACACTTAGTTTGACCAAACAGTCCTTTTTTTGACTCGCAAAAGGGCTGTGCTGCTCTTGGAATTGAACAAATCTATACAGCTGCTGTAGCTTTATTACAGTCGGGAGGAACCAACCTCTGCTCTTCTAACATTTTTCTCACCAACATATCAATAACTTCACTGAAAGCAAAGCTTTTTTGTTTTCACTGTATTGTTTTCGCAATTCGTTTATTGAAATACAAAACAAAGTAGTGGAGGTTTTGGCTGATAGTTGAGTTTTATCTTCTCTATTTTGTACTTTTGTCTGTGTAAATGCTTTTATAACTATGGATTTGTGTGTTTGCTCTGGTCTCTCTACTGGTTGTTGCACTGTTTATAACCACGTCCAGGGATCCTGTACACAGTCATGGCCCTATTGTTTACACCAGGGATTAGCTGATAGCGCTCCATAATGTGGTGGTGCTGCCCAGGGAGAGATGTTACAAACCCATCCTCCCCTTGATCATGTGGAATAAGAGATGGCTCTGCAATAAAATACGGTAACCCCCCAGTTTTACGTGGATCAGGAGTCGTGGATTCAGTCATCAGTGGAAATCCCCACAATAATGCCTGAACCTGCAAATATCCTTCGCCTTTTTTGCGGCAATAAATATATTTTTTTCTGGATGTTTTCACACAAGGGAACCGGTTCACCTTGCTGCGGTGTCCCAAAACTTGTGTCCCACAACCTTCTGAGTGGCATGTCTCAGCGGAAAATTTAAATTAAAAGAAGCGAATACGGATTTAAGGGTAACGCAGTAAACTGAGTTTAAAATGACAAAATGTTCTGGAAGCATATTTAGGGTTTACACTATAAAAATAGGCATTTTTTTTTTTAACCAAAACATAATGTGGTTTCTCACTATACATGGAAACGTAATATGCGTTAGCAACGCTAACCCGGCACCAGAGGGTCCACAGGGAGTGTAGCATTATGCTATTTTTGTGACATGGCTAACTCATGTGGTCTCACAGTCTTTGTTAAAATGGAAATCTCAAAACTGATCACCTCTGTTTAACCCCTGAGGGATGACTTAATACTAATTAACACTATTCCATTTCTGATTCAATAATAGTCTCAATTCAATTTCAATCATTCTTTTAGTGTGAAATCTGCACACAGACACACTTCGCTAAAATGCCATTTCAGTGCCTCCAAGACATCAAGTTCTTCTTCCGCCAGGTCTTTATACTAATAATGCTGCATCACCCTGGTCACTAGGATGGTATAAAAAAGTCGAATACATTTCTCCAAAAGATGTAGATCCAGGTCTATGTTTTCTCGAGTGCCATCTCTAAAGAAAATATCCAATACATTTCCAAAAGGGAGTTCCTGAGTACACGAATCCAAGCGTCTGCTTGCGCAGTGAAGAATCCCTGTACTAATCCTAAACACAAGTGCTGCAGGGCAAAGGTGAGTGGTAAGATGCAGGGGAAGGGCTGGCAGTATTTGTTAAAGATAAATGGTGTAACTCTATGCACATTACTATTACCATTACAGTCACTATTATGCATCAATTCTGCAGAGAGGACATTTAGCAGTTAGCCTGGGGCCATTCTACTTACCAAGCAAATTCTCACATGTTTTGACAATAGCGGCGCATCTGCTAAGGCTGAAGTGGCCTGTGATGTCATCCTCTCAGTTACAAGCAAGCTGCAGAAAACACCTACATGCCTTCCTTTTTATTTCCGCTGAACTGAATCATACTTCTCTGTCCTCCACTCTGAAGCCCCTCGAGAAAAAGATCTGGCTTCCTTTCTCTTCAATTTCTTTACTGCAGACTTTGAGCATGACTTACTTTTGCTATTTGCAATTTCTCTGATTACTCTGTAATTGTAATCAGAGAAGGGGACAACAGAGAGCACACAAAACTGACCCAGAGTTTTGTGGATTGCTGCAAGCAGAACCGCCTCCAAAACATTGGGATTGTGCTGGACAGTCTACTGTGAGCCTTTGAGGCCCTGTCTTGCAACGTAAAGAACATTCCTTAATGAGTCAGAGCTGTCTTGGAGCTACATAATATTATTCAGGCGGTTTCAAGGTTATGCTTGATCAGTGAAAGTAGCCTCACAATTTTCATGACAGCCTAAGGTTTTTGCACACCGCTTTATACACTGAGAACATTTAGGATTATGCTGCATGGTACAATAAAGCTGAATTTAAGAGGCAATGATAAATCTTGATTGAGACTTAATGAATGAACAAACAAATGAATATCAGCAAAGGCCATTGAGATGGTCAATGAATATACCAGAGTTAAAAAAAAAGAACAAATAAACTGCTTAAATATATACAAACTATGGTAAACGACCCTTCGACTATAATAAAAGTTCAATCAGTAGATTACAGCTACACCAGAAATTCAGCTATTACATGCAGCAAAGAGACAAATTTCAAATGTAATTTTTAGAATCAGCTTTAAATAAGGCCTTGTCTATTGACACTGATAAATGCATATTGGCCATAGTTCCCATATCAGCATATTCCTAACATGGACAATGACAGATCTTAAAGATAAGAATGTGAAATGAGATTTCAGATGGACATTGGTAAAAACAGGAAAAATAGGAAATGCCTAAAATAAAACGTATTCATTTGTAGATCAAACCGCAGTTCTCACATCCTGCTGTAGCAAGACCTGAAGACAGTAATTACAACCAACAATTAGAAGTCAATGTAGGATCAGACATTTTCCTTGCAACTAATTTCAAATATTAAAAGGAATAATGAATATTTCAAATATAAAAAGAAATATGAATAATACACTGTTATCCATGTATATTATACACATACACAACAAATACAGCCAGCCCTTCCCCTGTATCTTACCACTCATACATACATAACATATGGTTAGGGAGTTGGTCTTGTGACCAGAAGGTAGTGGGTTCAAATTCCAGGGCCGCTAGTTGCACCCCTGAGGTACTCTTGTTCAAGTAAGTTCAAGTTCAATTCTATAGCACATTATTATACACAGATGGTTATTCAAAGTGCTTTACAGAATGGAAAATATAATAAAGATAAATATAATGAAATGGATAAAAGAAGGAAAACGAATACATAAAAGAGCAAATATTTAAGAGGAGGCAGAGGAGAATAGTGCTGTTTTTAAAGCAGGCTAGTCGGTGCAGATCTG
This sequence comes from Brachypetersius gabonensis, assembly GCA_037577145.1. NCBI lineage: Eukaryota > Metazoa > Chordata > Actinopteri > Characiformes > Alestidae > Brachypetersius > Brachypetersius gabonensis. Next base: position 11,170 of record JBBJLR010060557.1, read on the forward strand.
ATAGTAATGGGCAGCTTGTTCCAGCAGCGAGCTGCATAGTGACTAAACGCCATTTCACCATGTCTGGTTTCAGATCCTCTCTGTGTGGGGATGGCAAGGTACCATCACAGCACACAGGTGTGTTCACATACAACAAATGGTCACTTCTCACACGCACACACACACACACACACACACACACACACACACACACACACA